>JZKD02S0584149.1:840527-854699 GCA_000966675.3 Picea glauca
ATGTTCAGTGTTTTGCCAGGTTCAATTTCTACTGGTATGCTTTTAGAAGAGATGGTGGTAGATGTTTGAGGTGGGTTTTCAGAGTTAAGGTTTTCCTGATTATCTGACTCCAACAATGCAGCTAGTTGGTTATGAGTTTCTGGAGTCATAGAGGAGGGTTCACAAATAAAATTATTAATTACTTCATCTTCAGTGGCATATTTAAGGCTTAAGGCTTATCCGATAGTCAAGATGGGTTGAGTAAGTTGATCATCAAAGTCTACCCATACCGAATTATCATTATTAATCAAGGGTGTAGCGTGAGGGTATAGGGTAATCTGTTTGGTTTCGTAACCGTTGGAAATTGTCATTGATCCTGATCTACAACTAATAAAATCATCTGTTGTGGCTAACCAAGGCCTGCCCAAGATTAGAGGGTGCCCCCCAACTTTGTTTTAGGTTGTAATACCACAAAGTCAGCTGGATAATTCCAGGATTCCACTGATATGATTAGGTCTTCAATGACTCCCTCTGGTTTGATTGTAGAGCGGTCATCTAATTCTAGGATAGTTAGGGTGTCTCTGATTTCATTCTGCAGTTGTAACAATTTTGGGGTTTCCAGAGTCATAATATTGATAGTGGCACCTAAGTCTACCAGGACTCGAGGGATTATTGTTTTTCCAATTTGTACTGAGACGGTAGGGTGGTCGGGATCACCATATTTAACTGGGGGGACTTTACCTGACATTGGTGCAGACAAGTCACCCATGACATGGACTGTGAAGGGATCCTTAATTTCCTACCAGGTTTCTTAACACAAATGTCTCGCATAGTCCTGGCATAAATTGGTACATCTCGGAGTGCTTGTAGTAGAGGAATTTTGACATAAAGATTTTGTAATTCCCCTAGAATATTGAAAGTCGGTGGCTCAGGCATTTTAGTCAAAGCTAAATGCTCAGGAAATGGTGGTTTTGTTGTTTTAGCAGCATTGTTAGAGGATGATTGTACCTCTTCAGGCACATCATGATCTTTTGTTTCCTCTTTATCAGAAGAGGTAACATCGGCTATGATAGGTTCTACTATTCTCCCAGATCGTAATTGAATATCGTTGCATTATGCAAGGAGAAGAGAAAATGTAGGGTGGTTATGAATATCAATGCACTGCACAGCTTTATTATTGGGGTTGGGGTTAGGTTGTACAAGTAGTTGGGGCCTCATTATTTGATTGTTTGGTGGGGTACCTGATGGTAAGGAGAGTGGTTGTAGAAATTGTGATTGAGGTAATTGATTTGGGAAGGGGGGTTGTTGTCCTCTCCAATTTGGATTCCATTGGTTCTGATACTGTTGTTGTTGTTGTGGAGGCCAAGGAGTCAACATTGATGGATCAACAAAGGGTGGGTTAGTTTGTTGCATGGGTGGGTAATTCATTTGATTTAGGTATTGCATTTGATTATAGGGAGGGAAATTCATTTTATTAAAAGAAGGATAGTTATTCCAACAATTAGAATATGTAAATGGCATTTTAGGATTCATACCGTGTCCCCACGGCTGCCATTTCCTTCTCTGTGTCAATAGATAGACAACTTCAACTTCTTCATCAATTGGTTGTAATGTTTCCTTGATCCCTGGTCAAGAAGGGAATTGTTGTGTTTCATGATCTTTATCACAGATGGTGCATATTGGCTTCTTGTCCAATGGAAATTCCCTTCGTGGATGCTTGTCTCTGCATTTAGAACAAAAGATGGACATAGTTGCTTATGCTTTTGCTTGCTTCTTTTGAATTTGCAGGATGTCAATTTGTGAGGCAAAAGAGCTTAACAATTAATTTTTAAAACCTTCAAGTAAATTACCTATTTCGGCTCTTGTTGCTCCCCCACTGGCTGATTTTTGGACTCTTGAAAATGTGGTGTCCCTGCTATTTGATCTATTTATTGAAGCTCCTCTTGAACATCTTTTACATAGGTTAACAATTTCATCATATGATTCCTTAGATATGTCCCATTTTCCAAGCATATTCAGCATATCTAGACAGTCATCCCTTACTCCTTTTAATAATATTGTTTTAAGAATATCTTTACTTACATTGGGGTGACTAGATCTTTGTAGATTATACTGTAGCCTTTCTACAAAGTCCTCCAGATTTTCATCCTCTTTCTACATCATCTTAAATAGTTCCTCCCTTTTTTCTCTTATTCGGCAATATTCCTGGTATTTATTTAGGAATTTCTATTTCATTTGGTCCCATGTTGTGATTACATGGCCTCCAAGACTCATGAACCATCTTAGTGCATTTCCTTTCAATTTTGCTGGAAATAGCTTTAATTTTTTAGCATTGGAAATGTAATCATAACTTCTGCATAATATATCAAACTCAAAAAGGAATTCATCAGGATCTTCTAAAGACAAACCATGAAAGTTAGGTAGTGTTGAGAGTGGAATGTTCTTCATGGGAGCTACCCCTCTAGGAAGATCACCAATAGGAAATCCTAATGTGGAGAAAGAGTTTTCATCATTTACCTCTCCTTCAGGACCTGCCTGTTCTTCATAATACAATTCTTCATTGTACTCATCCATGTTTTCTTCTGTCTGCTCCCTTGCTGCGCTTGCTTTGTCCTCAATGTTTCCTGTTGGTTTCTCAACTGTCTCAGGACTCCAAAATTATTTCCCCATTTCAAAGTTTGCTTGAAATGAAGGTTGGGATTTTGGTTTCCGAGAGTTTGGTCGTTGAGTAGTAGATTCGAACTTTAATATAATCTCAAAAATATAAGTCTTTCTTCCTCCTCTTCCTCTGCCCCTGCCACCTGTAGGGTTAATGTCTTTGGGGTCTCCGTGTCCTCTCATGCAATCTTTGTATCTAGAAAATCATAAGTGCTTTTGAAATCTATAATTACCTTCCTCGGCAACGACGCCAAAATGTTGGTCACTATAATTGCTTATTTAACTAAACAATCAAGTTCTACATAAATTGTCAACTCAGGGAAGTCTGTTTATTTCAAAGGTAATCACGCACTATATATGCTCAATCTCAAAAGCAACCTAGAGTTGTAGTAAACACATATTAATCACACTTTGCCTTGAACAAACTAAAGTTCTAACTTGAATTACAGGGAAGAAATCTACCTATTGCAGAGTTCAATGTTTAAAGAAATAATTGTTCAAAGAATCCTGGATTACATTATGAAAATAACAACTTGGAAAAGAAATATTTCAGGATACTGCAAAAGGAAAGACTAACTATTCTGCAACCAGAGAACAGGACCCTATTCCCCAAGCAGGAATCTCTAGCACCTGTTTCCGATCATCACACTTTCATAAAATCATTACTAATCGAAATGATTGACACACATTGAAGGCTAACTATCTCTTAACAGAGAACAGGACCCTATTCCCCAAGCAGGAATCTTCAGCACCTGTTTCCGATTAGAACACTTTCATGAACTCATTACTAATTGAAATAATTGACACACACTGAAGGCTAACTATCTCTTAACAGAGAATAGGACCCTACTCCCCAAGCATGAATATTCAGCACCTGTCCCTGATTATCACTCCTTCATAAATTCACCAAACAGGATTGCTAACTAGAATGATTAACAATTACCCAAGCATGAATCACATGAAAACAATGTAACAATCAGTAAAGCAGAGTTCAGTAAAGTAGTGTTTCAGCAAAACAGAATTTAATCAAGGCATGAACAGATATAACACTAACACACTACAAAGCTAATGGGTGAATCTTGTGAAGAAGGTAGGCCCTCCCTTCTCACAAGATTCCCCTAAAACGAAAGGAACTAGAGAGAAATGATCAGAACAATCTTTTATTCATCTATCAACTGTATCATATTACAATCTGAAGTAAAACACGTCCTTCTCTGTAAATCCTTTCTTATCCAAAAAGAAGATCCTCTCTAATGATGATTTCCTCTTATTTAAAGAGGAGAATCCCCTCGTTAAAATTTGATCATCCAGTTACATGTGTACATCTGAGTCCTATTCTTAGTCAGATCGAATCTCTATACTGGGATAGGACATCCTAGTTTCCCATAACAGAATGCTATTACAATAGTTGAAAGGGTGTTGAGTGGGGTGTTGTTGTTTCAGCGAGAGTAACAGCTTCTTTATTTGTCTTCTCATTACTGTTGTTGTATGTTGTTTCAGCATCGCAAATCGCGGGCTGTTTCAACAACGGGATTTGCGTTCTGATTGTTTCAGCACGTGGGCACGCGGCAACGATGGTTAATTCTGGCTCAAGGTGCGACTGTTGTGGTCAATGTAATATCTTTGTGTTGTTGTTTCAGCATCGTAGACCACGAAGGGTGTAACAGCTTCTTCTATGTGAGTTGTTGTTTCATCATCGTAGACCACGGAGAGTGTAACCGCTTCTTCTGTGTGAGTTTTTGTTTCAGCATTGTAGACCATGGAGAGTGTAACATCTTCTTCTGTGTGAGTTGTTGTTTCAGCATCGTAGTCCACAGACTGTTTCAACCACAGGGTTTGCGTGCTTTAACTGTTTCAGCAATAGGCATCAATGTTAATCTACAGTTCAAATTGTTTCAACACTTATACATTTCTGATCAATGGTTAAGTATGAGAGTAATGTAAAATTATAGGCAAAATAGATTAAACATATAGTAAAGAGAAGAGACGTTGTATACCTTTGGAAAGATAGGGTAAGGTGATAATGTGAGTTTAAATGTGAGTGAAACAAGGGTGTAAATGTAGCAAAAAGTGTGAGTAAAAAGGTGCATTGTAGGGTCCTAACAAACACCATCACAATTAAAAAAATTCAATGGAAGCATATATTTGTATTTTTCGTTTCCTCTTTTCATCATTCTGATGAAGTTAGCCACCTATTTATCTTCCTCTGAATCATCACTGCAACTACAATATGACTTTGGATTTTGTTTATATTTCTTCTTCGTCTTCTTAGATGCCTTGAATGTTGCTTCCTTTGTGACTAAATTTCCTTACTTTGTCCTCATCTCATAAGCTATGATTATCCGATGCAACTCATCCATGGTCATTGTAGCTAGGTCTACTCTTTCTTCTAGAGCTGAAATTTTTTAATCAAATCTCATTGGGAGAGATCTTAATACCTTTTTAACAATAACTTTTTCCTTTGTTAGGATATTTAGACACTTAGGATTTAGTTAATATCTACTTGGTATAATGTGTTGTTAGGTAAAAGTGTGTTTCTTTAGTATGCACTAGGAAATCTAATGGTCACGATATGTTCCCGACATAGAGTGATCCAATGGTTCATACTCTCCTCGATCTTAATGGCCATTGATTCATGGCTTAACACCTTATTGGTCCATGATCTTTATTTAAAGAGCATGGAGGGTCATTTGCTGATGATCGATTGTGAGAAACTCCCTTGTAAAATCTCTCTGTAATCTTTTTATTTGCATTAATAAACTGCTCCAAGTGGCCGCATTGGTTGGGGTCGTGGATTTTTCCCCGTAGGGGTTTTACCACATGAAAACATCGGTGTGTTGATATTTGAACTGGTTATGTGAGTGTTTACTGAAGGTGTTTTTCCTCTGTTGGAATACCTATTTTTTTGAACATGGTATCAAAGCCTGTTTGAAGACCCGCTCCTGTTGTAGATTGAGATCATGAAGTCGAGTTTCCTCATCTCCATTTTCTATCATTTCCGTAAATTTTTGGGCCAAGACAATTGTTCTATTGCGTTCATAGCACTCATTTCAGTAAGGGAATCTTTTCCTTTCACTCTAAAAGGTTTTTGTTTGCCCAAGATACAGCCATTACAGTCAGATTCGGAGGTATAAAGCCTGAATACACATTTTTTAATTTTTTGCAAAGTATTATTTTGGTTTTATTTCGGTTTGATATTATTTTTGGGGGGGTTACTAATCTTTTAGATCTGTGTATTATCTTTTCCCCATGCCCTGTGCAATCTCAAAAAATAAGAAACAAATAGGAAAAGGTGCATCTTCTGGGTAAGCTAACCGATATCTAACCCTTGTTGTCATCAAGAAGCGAAATTTTTTTCTTGTGTGAAAATAGTTTATTTTTAGCACGCTCTCCAACAAAAACAACAACAATCTTCTTGCGAAACAATACAATATGTTTTGCTAGACCATTTGGTTGAAATTTTCCTTATTAAGTAAGAGGTCTTGAGTTCAAGTCTCTCTTTTGTTACTTATTTTTTGAAAAAGTTCATGCTAAAATTGTAAAGTTTATTTCACTTCAAGTATAAAATTGAATCACTATAAGTAACTTTAATATTTTATTTTAGAGTTATTTATTTTGCATGAAGTAAGTTCATTGTAAAAGTGATCTCCACTTCTCTTTATAAAAGTGGGTCACTTCATAAAGAAACTTACACCACCACGTGGTCCTTTGGTTACCGTTTATGCCTTTTTTTTAAATGGCATAACTCTCACATCCGAAATCCATTTTAAGTGCCGTATTTTTTTAAATCATATAAATTTTCGAGATATTTCCATTCAGATCATCAGTTTCAATTTTTAAATCCATATTATCTGCATATTTAATATGGCTTCTACAAGTAATCTCTTACTTACCAGCACTAACTACTTCCACTCAAAATCCCATATGGAGGATTTATTAAGAAGTAAAGGCTTGTACCAGATTACCTTGGGAAAGGAAACAACACCCACTGATGCTGATAAGAAATCCAAATGGGATAATAGGAATGAAGAAGAAAGTGAATTAATCAGAATGTCCATCTCACCTGATATAAGGTTCCACCTTCAATCAATTGTGTTGGCCCTTGACCAAATTTTGAGGATCCTTGGTCATGTTTGACCTATTTTTGGGACTTCGATAGGTTGTCGAAGGCGGAGCGCAAGACGAAGAGGAAATCGTGGGATCTCGGCCCCTTTTTACGGATTTTTGGGTTTTGGGCTTATGTAACAGGTATGGAGATGTCAGCCCATGGGTTTACCCATGTTTAGGCCCTCTTTGTAATGTATAAATAGAAGTCTAAGCGATGTAAGAAAGAGTCGGAGAAGAGTTTTTTGGTGCTATGCTAAGTGCAAGAGATGATTGTAAATGATTTGTGCATACTATGTGAGATTGGCAAGGCTAAGTGAAAGTGATTATAAGAGACTGTGAAAAGGCTTTGTGTTGTAGCTCAAAGAAGGAGGATCTAACGGAGTGTGCGCATATCTCTTGTCCTCTGCAGAGTAAGATATCATGGCTCTGTGCATGTAGAATATTGACAAAAAGAAATAAATAAGAAGAGTTGGTGGGCATATCCCCAGGGTTGGGTTGAACCACGTATATCCTGTGTTGTGGTTGATTTGTTCTTTATGGTTGTTCTCTTTTTTATGTAGTAAAATGCTTAGTGCATTGATATATGCTTAGAAGAATCTAATGTGATAGCTTAGTGTTGAATAATATGAATGAATGATAGATCTAATCTATGTTGGTATGCTTAGTTCTTGAATCTATTGGATCTGTGTGAATACTGCGTTCATCTATTATTAGGGTTTAGTTGTGTTGTAAACTAAGATCGAATATTAATGAATTATAACTGTTAATAGCTCTGTTAAGGTGTTACAATCGCAGATATGTGTCCCAACTAAGGTTGCACACATATGAGTCCTGCAACCACCCTTGCCTCTACCTCAGGTGAGACTTCATTTGCTTCGCAGGTGTTGCCGAAAGGCCTGGTATTTAGGATTTTTTTGGTGCGTTGTTGTAAGCATTGAACCCTAGGTCTTTCCCTAAAAAATGGTTCTGTTGCCAGGATCTGAAATTGTGATTGCTAGGAACTGAAGGAAAGAAAGATCTATGCATAGATATGATTCTTTAGAGTGCAGTAATCTAATTGACTTGTGAAACTCTATTTTAAGAAGAAGAGTCAGATATGAACAAAAGAGGTAAGACCTAAAAGCTTTGTGATCTGATAAAGGTAAGAACAGTAAAAAGGTTTGATTGAAAAGGTAAGATAAGTGGAAATTTTTGTTTCAAAAGTATGGATCTAGGTATGTTTGATAAATTTTATCCTAGCTTGAAAAGTAGGGCACAACTAGATGAAATAATATTTGATATGAGTAGATCTAATAAGAATAGTGAAATATATGTTATTCCTATGCATAGAAAGAATGTTTGGACTAACAAATGGATGCAGGATCCTAAAAAGAATTTTATGCAGGTTAGATACTATGATCATAGTGCGCAGTATAGGAAAGGTTGAGGATCAGTTAAAATAAAGAGAAGATTGACCCTTTTTTACAGTTGCATAAGACCAAGACATCTTGCTAAGGAATGCCCTGGTAGAAGACCTATTTGTCTTTTTTGCAAAGATATGGATCATGAAGTTTTAAATTTCCCTAGAATGATTGCTAAGCCTAATAGAATGAATATGAGACAAGAAAACCCTATGAGAGGTCAAGAAACTGATACCATGACAGAACCCCAGAAAAAATTAGAGAATATATTGCTACAAATGAAATAAACCCTGAATGATCAAAAGAATGTCAACTTGTCAGAGATCTTCAAAGGAAAAGAGTGCACGGAAGAAAGAATAGGAGACTTCGACATTGACTGTGTCCTAGATGAAGAAAAACAAGTAAATATCATGACATAAAGAAATTGGGAATATTTAGGAAAACCTGTTATGATTCCTTCATTGGGAGGAATAGGATTATTTAGAGGAAAGTTGATAACCCTATGTGGAAGACTCACCCAGATATCTATGAGTGCTCATGGAACTTCGACAGAGGAAGATTTTTAGGTTGTTAAATTTATTGATAACAATGCCCCATTTGCTATATTAATAGGAAAAACTTGGATTGAAAAGGATCATGCCAGAAGAAAAGATGAGGAAGTCTTGGAGAAGAAGAAGAAAGAATTAAAATATTTCATGACTAGGAGGATGGTGCACTTGATGAAGAACAAGAGAACAGATCGAAGATATTTAGAACTAGAAACTTGGATGTCAAAGTTGAAAGAACACAAGCAGACTCACAAATGAGTAGAGAACCTACCCCAGATAGAGAAAAAGTATTACTCTATAACCCTATGAAACAATCTCAATAATGTGAAGTTACTATGCCAGAAGGAGATGAGAATCATAATGGAAAGAGCAATATCAAGACGAAGATCACCAGGAATAAGGCTAGAAAGCTCAGTAAGAAGAGAGAAAAGATAGAAAAGTTGCAGAATGTTCCAGAAGGGACTTCGCAGAAGGAAGGTTTGCAAGACTGGAACTTCGTCAGGATACCCAAACAGCGCAACATGGCACTTCTCCATGGCAAAGAAATATAGTCATTGAAGGCATTATAACCATTAGAATGATGCCTAGAATGGTTAGAACAATAGTTGTGGCCAGAATACTTGCCATCAGACCATTGGGACTATGCCACAACAGACAAAACCAATATTGATGAAGACCTCTTGTCCATTGGAGAGATCTATTACACCGTTGCCTACTTAGTGCGTCGACTGTTGCACCGAAAACACTTTTGCAAATTGTATCATAGCCAACTCATTGCTATCGCGTTGTTTACTGATATTGGCCCCTGTTCTATTGCATTATTGATCTAAGTTATCTGATCTTGAGCGTGTATGTTGGATGATCTCAACAATGCAGAGAAAGTCGTCGAAGAATTTCTCATCGATCTCATGGTTGAAAAAGTAATGTCTATAGGTATTCAAGCTATTGAAATAATGTAACTGTAAAGAGTATTCTATTTATTATTTATATATTATTCATTAGATCAGTCCCTTTTTTTGGATTGATCATGTCGGGTATTGTAAATAACCAAATCCCCTTTTGCGGATTGGTAAAACCCTAATTGTAATAAGAATAATGAGAAGTCGGCCCCTAGATTAATTAAAGGTGGGTATAACCACCCAGATTGAGAAGTCGTCCTTGCTAATGAAAATTCACCTGCTAGATTGTATAAATAAAGAGGCTAGCGCCTCATTTGGACACACACTCACTTGTTCATCAGATCACAAGTTTGGAGCTGTAGTTGGAGAAGAAATAAGAGAGAGAAAGGTGCATTCTTGGGAGAGGACTTTCTATATTTGTTTGAGTTATCTCTTAGCATTATATTGGCTATCTATATTAAGGAAGTTTTTCTAGGTTTTCTCCCCCATGAGGGTTTCCCAGGATAAATGATGTGTCTCTTTTGATTGTGTATTTCTCAGTGATCCTATCTATGCTATTGGTATCTAATGAAATGAAATGAAACTCAATGATAGCTTAAAGCTTAACATGGTATCAGAGCTAAGCTGAAGAGAGAATATTTCACAAGAGAAAGTGAAAAATGTCACTGTTGTCGTACATGCAAATTAGGGATTTTTGTTGGAGAAGTATTTCAGCCCCAAAACCATATAGAAAAGTTCACCCTTCCTCAAGGATCACTTTGGCATCCTCAAAGCAACTTTTCAATGGTTATATCTCTCGAAAAGTGAAACCCTAGTTTTCACAAAGTACCAGAAAACCAGAAGTACCAGAGTACCAAAAGTACCAGAAAACCAGAAGCACCAGTCCAGAAATATGCAGATCAAGTTTGGAGGGGTAAAATTTGGATTTTCTGAAATCTAACCACACCAAGATACTCACCTCAGCCAAGTGCACCTCCTGGTAAGTTCATAATTCAATTTTGAGCATTTTCATTTTTGGTCATTTTCCTAGCCCAGGTAAAAGATGTTTGCAAGAACTAAGATTGTTAACAAGTTGGAAGGTGTGGAAAACTTTCATGCCTAGAAGTATAGGATTGGTCCCATTCTTGAAGAGAATGACCTAGCAAGATTCGTCAAAGAAGAAGTTCCAGAACTCGTCAATGCTGCAAATAAAGAAAAACACCACAAGGACATAATTAGGGTCAAAAGAATCATTATAGATTCGATCAAATATCATTTGATTCCTCATGTGTCATCAAATAAGACTCTGAAATAAATTTCTGATGCCCTAACCAGACTATACGAAGGAAAGAACATAAACTGGAAGATGAATCTAAGAACTCAGCTCAAGAATACAAGGATGCAGAGAGGAGAATCAATCCAAGAATATTTCTCCAGAATATCTCAATTCAAAGAACAACTAGAAGCAATCAGAGATGTTATAGATGAAGACGAAATTATAATGATGGCCCTTGATGGTCTCTCAAGACCTTGTGATTCATTCATACAAACCATTTGTGTAAGAAAGGAGAAACTACTATTTGACAGTCTATGGGAAGAATGCATTCAAGAAGAATCAAGAGTAGCCAACCAGGAAGATTTACTTTCAAGAGACGAAGATCAAGCCCTAGATACTCACACTAAAGGAGGAAGAAATAATTCTTACGTCCAGAAAGAAATTCATAAAGAGTCTCACCCCCAAAGAAAATTCAGTCATAAAGAATCTCAACCAAAGAGATTCCAGAAGAAAGGACAAAGAAAGGAAAGAGATTACTCATCTATCCAATGCTACCATTGTGACAATATGGGAAATATTGTGAGACATTATCCAACTAGATGAGAAGAATACAAGAGGAAAAACAAAATACATCATGCCCATGCAGTTGAAGATGAAGAGCCACCCGCAAAGATGTTAAGAGAACAAATCAAAGACTATTGCTTAATCTTGACCCTCTCAGGATCGGTAACACTTAGAGAGGACACTTGGCTCATTGATATTGGCACTTCCAAGAACATGACAGGTCAAAGAGATATTCTCTCTTTCATTTCAGAAAATAAGTTTTCTCATAAAGTTACACTTGGAGATGATTATCAATACCCTATCAAGGGAGTGGGAGAATCAAACTATAAGCTTAATTCATGGAACGCAATGAAGATGATGGACATACTCTATGTACCAGGTTTGACAAAGAAATTACTCTCCACATCATCTCTAGAAAAGAAAGGCTTCGTAATTTCCTTTATAGATGGAGAAGTTCTTATGTGGGCTAAAGGAGAAACCATGAAAGAAGCAATCGTCATTGGAAAAGAAGAAGGTGGCTTGTATAAACTAAAGGGTCACTCAGAAGCATCCATGACCCATGCCATTGAGAATACATATGAATGTTGGCATAGAATATTAGCACACATCAACTACAAGGCATTATCATATATATGCAAGGCAGTCACAGGTCTACTAGAACTCAAGGTTGACCATGAAAGTGTGTGCAATGGATGTGCACAAGGGAAGAACATCAAGAACCCATTTCCAAAGAGAGACAACAAAGAAGAAGGAGTACTAGAACTCATTCACTCATATGTGTGTGGCCCAATGACATCATCCTCCATCAGTGGGTATGTATACTATGTATCCTTTATTGACGATTATTCTTGTAAAACCTGTGTTTACTTGTTGAAATCAAAAGATGAAGTGTTTAGTAAATTCAAGGAATTCAAAGCTTTGATAGAGGATCTTTCTGAAAGAAATATCAAGATACTCAAGTCAGAGAATGGAGAATAATACACCTCGAAAGAGTTTGTAAACTATTGCAAAGATTTTAGGATTAAGAGAGAGCTCACCACTCCTTACAATCCTCAACAAAATGGTGTGGCAGAAAGAAAGAACATAACGATAATGGAAGCAGTGAAGACCATGATCCATGATCAAGATTTTCCAATGTGATTATGGGAAAAAGTAGCAAAAGAAGCAATATATGTACAAAATTGATTGTCCCATAGTGCACTTGGGTTCAAGACCCCTGAAGAGATGTTCTCTGGAAAGAAGCTAGAAGTAAGCCATCTTAAAATATTTGGCTACCCAATATTTGTGCATATTCTGAAAGAGAAGAGAAACAAGATGGACCCTTCAGGAAAGAAGGGAATCTTTGTTGGATACTATGAAGTCTCCAAGGCCTTCAGGGTTTATATACTAGGTCAACATCATATTGAGATCAACATGGATGTGACCTTTTATGAAGACACAAAACTTAATAAATCTAGAAGATTCCATCTTGAATAAGTATATGAAGAATAACCTGTAGCTCCCAGAGTTGCAAAATTAGCGAGGAAGGTTCCCAGAGTTGCAAAACCAGTGAGGGAAGTCATAGCTTCACTTGATGAGGAAATTATAGAAGATCATGACATAGTAGAATTTCAAGAACCTCCTCAGATGAAAATCTCCCATAAGAGAAAGTATGCTTGGGCTAGGGAGCTTATTCAATATGGAGAGAAGTATGGTGTTCCCGAAGGAACCACGAGACAGGTGAAGAGACCTAAGCCATTCTCCAGTTATATGGCTTTGATTGTTAGAAAAATAGGACCACGGAGCAATAAAATAAAACAAATGCAGAAACAAAACACAGAAGACACATAATACAAGAGAGACACAGATTTACGTGGTTTAGCCAGTGTGGGCTACGTACACCAGAGAAATTGCCAGGTCCTTCCTTTATTATTATCCAACAAATGAAGGGATACAACCTATAGCAAAACCCGTTGTAACTTCCTCTTCTTTCTCTCATAGTCTCCTCTCTCATAATACAATATTCACCATCATCCATAGCCGTAATACATTTCCCTCATAAAAGAGGGTTGCCTTCTAGGGCAAAAAACCCTAACAAAATCTCTACCGTTAGATCTGCGACCTTATAATGAACGGTCCAGATTTACAATGAAATTACAATATACTTTTACAAGGCAATTTTTTCTTCGGTGGCTTCACCCCCGAACACCCGCTGGGGGCCCGCTTGCCGCCAGACCCCCCAGTCGGGGGGATATCCCCCCCAGACCCCGCAAAGGGGGTACCCCCCCTCTACACTCCCCCACGTGGAAGAGTGTACATACTTCTAGGGTGTAAATACTTCATGGGGTATAAATACGACTGAAAGCAAGGACCTCTGAATTAGGAAGATAATCAGGATCCACAACCAACAATCTCCCACTTGGAGACTGATCTCAACAACTCCATCGCTGTTGTATATGTTGGACTTTGAACCTTCTTAGACCTGGAAAATTTCTCATTTTCATCTTCATTCTTGAAGACCAACTGAAACTAAGCAGGAACTCAGTTTCTCCCTGGTTACTCCCTTTGTTAACATGTATGTAGGATTCTAGCTAGTGTGTATATTTTCTAGCTTCAATATTCCATCTTCCAAGGCGGATCATATGAAGTGGTACATCAACTGTATATTCTTAGTCTTCGAATGGAAGGCTGAGTTCTTTGCAAGGTGAATGGAACTCTGACTGTCACAGTACAACCAGTTGTTCTCCTGCTTCTTTCCCAATTCCTCCATAAACCTTTGTAAC
>JZKD02S0584149.1:866525-888713 GCA_000966675.3 Picea glauca
CATTTATAGTTGACATATGAAGGATTAGTAAGATTCGCCAAGGTTTCTACATTTTAAAATAAATTTCCATCCTTAAAATCATCCTTGGTTCGAGGATTTGATTATACAACTTGGTCAAAGACAAGTTTAAGGACCTGACGATATCACCATATTTGTAAGTGACATTGTTGTACTCCCTTAACTTCTCAACAGGGCTTTTGGATTGCCTGTAAGTGGATTGGAACCAATAAATCAGCTCCTCCCAAGTAGACAAGATCTTAGGAGGAAGGTCAAATAAATCAGCCGTAGCTTTTCCTTCCAAGGAATTGAAAAAAAGGCACATGTAAGTGTCATTATCATTAGCCCCTATATTATGACAAGCATTCAAAAATCCCACTAGGTGTTCATTAGTACTGACAATGTTATTTCCTGAAAACTTAGGCAAATGCTCTTTAAACTTTGGAAGTAGGTGAGTAGCAGGTGTTAGGTTAAGAGGAGAAGACACATGCCATGGTATGGTCATGGCATCTTCTTCAAACTGAAAAAGGACATACATTTTAATGAATTTGGTGGGGTTTGTAGTAGATTGGACCGGGATATGGAGGTTGTACAAGCTACCAATCACTGATGACGATGAAGATTGGGAAGATGGAGCACTTCCAATGCCACCAAAGACACCACTAGATGCCATTCTATGGATGATAGGTGAGTAAAAGAAAGACAAGTTGGATGAATCATAAATATTTCTCCTTAGAAAACTTTGTTGGGTAGATAACACAACGTTTCTCCTTCCTAATTCAGCAATAGGATTGATTTTAGGTGACAAACCTCTTCTTCTTCTAGAAGCACGAGAATCTAAGGACATAAAAAAAAGGCCAAAACCAAAGAAACAAACGGTTATTGTAGATTTTTGGGTTGCCTATGTCTAGCTTCCAATTGTTCTTGGACACTAATATCTATTTCAATTATTTCCCAAGTATGGTTAAGCTCATCACGGGTCCTAGCAGTGTCTAAAATAGTATGAAACAGGTTCAAAGAAATGTTGCTCTAGTCTTGGAGACAAGGCTCAAGATTGGGTTGTCTTGCAACAGGAACAGTCATGAATAGAAAAAAAATCAAAGAATCAAAACAGAAAAGAAAGATGTATCGATGAAAAATCGAGTATAGAATTTAACCAGGGAGATATCAAAGATCTCCCAAGTACGGTCGCTGAATAAATGTTGAGGAAAATATACGAATTGATCTTACTCAAGCATTTTCAGACTTTACTTGGCTAAAGTAAAGTAGACGGGAATATCACCCTACATTTATAGCCAACAAAAATATGTATCCTAACTCACAAGTATTAATTACCAATGCTTAGGCTAGTTTTTTATCAACAAAAAGCTTGTTGGAAATTCACTTTTTATGTATTTTTCTAAAAATATCAGTTGTTGAGAACAATATAAGAAGAGAAGTAAAAAACACCAAGACCATAATCAAGATATATGAGACATAAACAAATCCTTTATTCCATTCCAATTCATCAAAGAGTCATTGTATTTACAAAAATTCACAAGAAATCTTGGACCAAAGTCAAACTTAAAAATCCCTGATGGAACATACAAAAGAACCTCTGACAGAAAACCAAAATTGAACTCTAAAAGCTGGATCATTTTGCCACAAATTATTTCCCACTCAACTCTGCACAATATCCTTTATCAGTCATGAAAATGAATTCACAAACAGACAAGCCTACACAAACTATCAAAGATAGATCAACACCTCTGAAGAACAATTGTTTGAATGATTTGATTCAGCCTTGAATATTGTTGTCTACAATAAGACCCTGTTATCACAAAATAGAATTAGGCTATGATGAATATATAAATGAATGAAAGCTTAAATATCTTAACATAAACTCAAAGAGAAAACCTTGGCATGCTTTGTGCTTCTATCCTCCTCTTGTTCCTCCCCTTAGTTCAACTTTTAGCAATTTAGAATTGGTTAGAGTAGTTGACCTAACTTATTAGTTAAGCTAACATAAAGCCTTAACTAACTTTAGTTAAGGAAAGGAGGAAAAGTAATAATCATAATAGAGTCATAATTAAATAATAACTAATAGGTGGGACCCCCTTGTGACTTCCCTAGTGATAACAATCATCACATCATAACATAATCCATTTGTTAAGAAAACACACCCCTTGTGTCTCCCTTCAAAACATATTTTCCTTTGACAATTTTAGCTCATAAAACTTGAAGATAAGTCAAACTAATACTCATATATCCAAAATAAGACCTATTGTCCAAAATAAAACATGTTTTCCACAATAAAAACATGTTGTCCAAAATCCATGGAGTCCACTATCATAAAACAATAAATGACATAAAAATTAAAACCCATATTTTCCAGTCTGTGAAGCAACCCTTCCTTGGTTGCTACTGTCACCTCCTAATTTCCCTAAAATTGCCTTGAGATGGGCAGATCCTTTAGTCTTTATCTCACTAATCACATGGGAACAATCATCCCTCATATGCATCCGTGAAGACACGGATTTGTCAGAGTCATCGGAGGGTGAGGAAGGGGCAGCGACGAATTTTCCTTTATCAGATGCATGGTGGGATTCAGTTTTCAATATCTTGCTAGCATGGGAGGATTGCACTGGCAAGTGGTTAGGGGCAGCTTGGGAAATGGGGTTCAAAGGTGGGGGAGTAGGCAAGGTTAAGTTTGGCCAGCCACAGTGTTGGGAGACTATCGGGTGAACAATCTCCTGCCACCCATCATTTTCCGAGACTTCAGGCTATAAAGAGACATGAAAACTCCTTAAAAATATGAAATAGATTTGGCTCAAAATGTATCAGGCTCATGCAATCCAATCCATACAAATTGTTCTAATGTTAATCAATGAGCAGGGGGGTGGAAAAATGTTTAGGGATACATGAGGGGTTTGTAATTAGCGAAAATGTGATATAATGAAAGGGAAGAGATATGGTCACTACTCAACGATAACAAAAATCAATTGTAAACAAACCAATAAACCTCACTACAATCCACACAGAATTCTGCCATTTCTATCCAATATAACATAAATTTTCTTAGTTGTGATCACTATTAGAACAAGGGGTGAAAAATGAATATGGGATATGTGATGGGTTTATAATTAGTGAAAAATGAGATAATGAGGGGGACTTAACATATTTGCAGTAAGGAAAATATGCATCAACCAACAATAAGATGACTAAGCAATAATTCTTGTGCATTTGTTTAATTTCACTGTCCATTAATATCCAACACAGTGTTATTACAAAACATAAGTACTTCACACAATTTGTAAGAGGTTTTGTTCCTTTTATTCTTACACTCTGCATGTTATAACAATCAACAACAACATTCATTATGTAACCATTAGCATCCACCATCCCATACATTTCCCCAATCCACGTCTGTATTTGAAAGTAGTGTTTCCCCAAAAATTATAATGGAGTCTCTACGGAGCTAATCAAGATCTGTAATGATACATTCCCATACATATATATGCAGTAGAAAGATCAAAATAATCAAGACCCCACATGCCATGCCTGAAAGGAAATTTTCTATAAAACCAACAGTCATCATTTAGACATAGGTTATGCAGAAGTGAATTTCCGAAACCATGTAACCATGCCACTGTAAAAACAAATATCCTAGTGAAATTCAAAACTAGTCCAAATGTCCCACACAACTTTCATCAACAATGATCAATTGCAAAAGACAAACGCACTTAGAATTCAGGGGTATCATTGGGCATACGAAACAATCCATCCATATTATACGTGGTGCACAACTGAGAGGATTCCACAGTGTCATAATTCCCATAACCACATAGCAATATATAACCACGATATAACTCAAAAAAAAACTTCAGTCTAGGCCATTTATTAAGTCCCCTGTGAGTGACCAGGCCACACACATTCAAGTGTATTCTACCAATGACAAAAGATGAAGTAACCATATCCAATCCAATATTCTAATTCTCAAAACATCACCTACTAGACGTGACATGCATGAACAACACCAAACCCTTGTGACTAATGTCAACCACTATCTGAACATCATAAGCACCATTCTAACGGTTGTATAATAACCAACACCTCTGCACTGTGGTAAGGGAAATAATATACCAAACAAGCGTGATCACGGCGTATATCCATGAACCAAAAGAAGACGACAGAGGCCCTTTCATAACAAAACAAATTGATTCCTTGAAAACAGGCTGGCGACTGTGACCCTTAGAAGTGCAATTGGCAACGTGGGGCTCATGCCATTATCACATAGGCAGTGGCCAAAACCATACTAACACGACTACTATACGAATCACGGGTGAGCCTGTATTCGAAGTAATAGGCCAGAATAAACTTAACATGCCCAATAGAATTCTTATGTAGCTCCGGTCTGGAGGGTTTATGGGTTTGCATAGTAGCCATCGTTGGAAGGATGGGGCAGCGGCTATGGTGGAACTTAGGCTAAAGGCAGGTGCTCAAGGAGGACCATGATGCTTGTGGATGAGAGGCATTTCCTCGACAGAGTTGGACAGGGTTCTAGTTAAACCCAAGAACCGTGAAGACAATAACCCAGTCATCCTTTTAAAAGAAACCCTTTAACAAACATAGTGGTAACAAAAATATCACCTAAGAAGACCATGAACTCGCAACAATTATACACAGAACCATCAATTTTCCATTCAAAGCCGAAACCACACAGTTGCAACACTCAGGACAACACAAACCCAAACAATTGAGCCAAAAACATTTCATAACCAAAGTGAAGTCAAGAATGGCCAAAAGAGACATTCAATCGAAAACCTTAAGACGAGGAGCAATTGAACAGTTTCACCCTACTGAAAATCCGAAGCGTGAACACAACATCTAGATCAAACAATAGTCCAATGAGGGTGGAAACCAATGAGAAGGGTAAAGGTGACATGCAGTAAATGCACATCGCCTCAACCCACATCACATTTACTTCATAGTACATGCCAACGAGCCCCCCATTAACACCATTAATCAACCAATGCATCAATAATATCAACACATTTAAACCATAACATAATCAAAGTTCCACAATTCAACCATTGCATTGTTACCCTACCAAATGTGTCACCCATGTTTACATTCCGAATATAACTCAAATAAATCGCTCGACTACTACACAATCTAAACGATCATGTATAGCATCATCATCAAACATTTAACCGAAACATAACATAATCACCATAAAAACGCAATCCATCACTTCCATGAGCCACCAACGTTATAACATATGTAATTCAGCCATCGATTCCATTAATCAATGCATAGCCATTGCATTGTCACCTTGCCAAAGTGCGCCACCAAAATTTCCACCATATGCATATATAAAAATGTAATTAAACAATATCTCATAGCCATTTCTTTCTTAGCTAGGACTTAACAATTATCAACAAGTATTTTCATGCATATAGTATCATAGAGCTAGGTCTCTTTTTTCTCATTGTATATAGTATTTACTTTTCCTCAAAATGCCTTTCTGTAATTTTCACTAACATTTTTGTTGTACAGGCGAGAAGAACAAATACCATAAATGAATAGCAGGTTGTAGTATCATGAAGGAACAATATCTCAAAACTTAACTGATATCAACGACAACCATATTTTCATCAACCATGTAAGTTTGTAGCGCATCATCGTAACATTGAAAATGAACAGACCTGATATTCAAAAGTTCAAGGGGGTCCCACCTACTAGCATTATTTAGTCTTATATAATAATAGGCTTCGCAACACTTTGCGGGCAAAATTACGTTGACGTTTTCAATCGTCAACAAGTTGTAGATGAAGCTAGAAGAACTTTTGAAGAATGGGTATATACACCCAAGTGTGTCACCTTGGGGAGCCCTAGTTCTTTTTGTGAAGAAGAAAGATGGAACCTTAAGGTTGTGTCTTGATTTTAGACAGCTGAATAAGGTCACTATAAAGAAAAAGATATCCCTTTCCAAGGATTGATGATTTATTTGATCGACTGAAAGGTGTAAGGATCTTTTCCAAGATTGAATTGAGATCATGCTATTATCAAGTGAGGATAAAAGAAGAATATATCATCAAAACAAAATTTATAACAAGATATGGACATTATGAATTGATGGTTGTGCCATTTGGACTATCAAATGCTTTAGTTGTTTTTATGTGTCTAATGAATGGAGTGTTCAGGCAGTACCTGGACAAGTTTGTAATTGTTTTCTTAAATGATATTATCATCTACTTTTAGTCTGAAGAGGAGCATGAGAAGAATCTAAGAACAATTCTAAAGGTTTTAAGGGAGCATAAATTGTATGCCATGCTAAGTAAGTGCATCTTTAAGAAAGATCCCTTACTTGGGGCATATTATTTCAGCAGTTGGGATAGCAATTGATCCCGATAAAATAGAGGTCATTTAAGGGTGTCCAACACCAAGAAATGTGACGGAGGTCAAGTCATGTATGGGTCTTTTCATTTATTATGAAGATTCATAAAGGGGTTTTCAAAGATTTCAATCCCAATTACTTCATTACAAAAGAAAGGAGTGAAATTCGAGTGGACTCTAGAATGTGAAGAAGTTTTCAGTAGTTGAAAATCATTTTGACAAGTGTGCCCATATTAAAGATTGCAAACCCAATTGAATACTTTTTAGTGTGCATGGATTCATGCAAGGAAGGTCACGGTGGAGTCCTTAGTCAAAAATATCATGTGGTATGTTTTGAATCTAGAAAACTAAAAGAGCATGAGAGAAATTGTGCTACCCATGATTTAGAGCTAGCATTCATTGTACATGCATTGAAAATGTGGATACATTACCTCATGCAGAAGAGGTTTGAACTAAGAACATACCATTGTGGTCTGAAACACTTATTTGGACAACCAACACTAAATTCCAGGAAAACTAGATGGATGGAGTTTCTTAGTGAGTATGACTTCAAAATTAAACATATTAAAAGAAAAGAAAATCAAGTGGCTGATGAACTCATTAAAAGAGCCCATGAAGTGCATGTTTCAACCATCAACATGTACAAGACATATTTGAAGGATAAAATTCTTGAAGCAACAAATTCATATCTAATTTATTTGAAAATAAAGGAAAGCTTATAGCAAGAACATTCATAGTAGAAATTTAGAAATTAGGAATTAAATAAGGATGTAATCCTCTTTTACAAAGACAAGGCATATGTGTCAAATTCCATCGAGCTAAAAAATATCGTGTTGAGATAAATGCACAATGTGCCATATGTTGGGCACCCTAGATATTGGAAATCCATTACAACTATGAGGAGCCAATACTTTTGGCTGGAAATGAAGAAATAAGTGGATAACTACATAGCCCGGTGTCTAGAGTGTCCAAAGGAAAATACAAACAACAAACATCCAGTGGGATGATTGGATGCATTGCCCATTCCAAAATGGAAGTGGGAGGTGGTCACGGTATATTTTATTACAAATCTTCCCAGGACAGTGAAGCAACATCATTCCATCATGGTGGTACTGGAAAATTTGACTAAGGAAACACATTTTATTCTCGTAAACACAACACATAAGGAAACAAACATTACATAGATTTACATGAAGAAAGTTTCCATGCTACATGGAGTGTCTAAGGAAAACATTGCAGATGAAGATTCCAAGTTTACATCCAAATTTTGGCAAGGTTTTTTCAAAGGATTTAGGACAAATATGAATCTTAGTACATCATATCACCCAAAGTCTGATGGCAAAACAAAGAGGACTAATAGAATAATTGAAGACTCGCTCAGGATGTATGTGATGGATCAGCCATCATAATGGGAAGAATACATGATCCATATGGATTTCAATGGCCTCCCACCTATTCCAACTGGCTCATTTTGGCAGTTTTCCAATTTGGTAGTTTTTTCCTAGTTTTTGGGTCCCTGACTTCCGAGGTCGTTTTGAGGCCCTAAACAACGTTTTTAGGGTTTGCCACAGTGATATTGCAATTTTAGTTCGATTCTACCAACAACATGTGTAGTCCTCGGATAGACCTTTCCAATGGTCTATTGTGTGCCTAAAACAGAGATTGTATGCAAAAGTTACGACCCTGAGAATTTGATGTACTAACTTACCCAAATAGGGCCCACATGACTTTTGGCGCTTCATCTCCTAGGGTTAGGTTTTTGGATGTCTAGGGTTTTTGACATTCCTGTTCATTGTAAAAATCCCTTCAGATCCTCATTGTAATCATATTCTTGCGAATGAGCGCAACCATCACAACTCTTCTCAAAGATAAGTCGCCACCATTCTAGCAAGCTTGTTTTTCGCTGCATTTTACAGTTTCATCTTATTTCCTTCTTGAATAGAAACCATTTTTACTGTATTTCTGTTATTTTTTGTTAAGCATATTTTGATAATAATCTTTATTCATTTTTTTCTCCTCATAAAATCTGGATCAGTGGTATCAGATCGGTCTACTCCTTTTCGTTCTTAATGCATGTCCCCAACAAGGTCAGGGTACAAAGAATTGGGTCTCAAGCTTGTTTCTCTTGAAGATAAAACTCTCGTACGCCCAAGCGACCTCTCATGGTGGGAGAAAAGAAATATGAAGGGACATGATATCCCTTCAAAATGTTGCTCAAGGAAGCTTTCATGCAATAGAGGAACGAGACGATGGATGGTTTTGCGCAAATCCTTCGACGACTACCAACAGGTGACGTATCTTCCTCAAACAGAGGTGCCACCCCCTTCAAGGTACAAATCAACTTCAATATTCATATATTTGAAGGTCAAAGAGACGCAATGTTGTAGACAAATGGTTGAATCAGCTAGAAGGGTATTTCTCTGTCCATAACTTCTCGAATAGAGAAAATATTACTTTTTCACATCTCAAAGTCATTCCCCATGTCAAAGATTGGTGGGGAAATTTCTGTGAGAAAAAGGAAACAGAGGAACCTGTTGAGCACTCAACACACCCTAAAATCCTTATGAAATTCTATCACTTTTTGGGTACCACTTGATTTCTTTTATTGTCTAAATTGAGTTCACTATGGGGGGATGGTTTATTTTGTTTTCATGACTCTTATCGATCAAGTCGGATTTGTTAGAACTTTTAAAATGAAACCTTGTGAAAGAACTTGACATTCTAACTAAGAATCTGTAGCTAACATTGCGACTAACACACTTGTGTTTGGCATCGGAGAAATTCAAGCAGATAAAGTGGCCACACAGTTACACTAATCGTCAATCTCCAATGCACTATCGACATCGATAGAAGGAGGAGTTGGTTTGTGTGAGTTATTCGCCACGAAGATTCAAGAGATAGTCGATCCCCATCAGCGTCGAAAAATTACGGGAGGGATAGACATTGACAAAATCCATGAAAAATCCTTGATAGCCAATGACCGATGCGCTTGCTCGGGGTCGAGGAAATCTAAAACGTTTAAAACATTGATTTTGTTTTTGCGCTAAACATATCACCGATCGCTGACCCCTGATACACTTTCAGCATTGGGAAATTTTCTAGAGAGTCAATCCGGGAGCACTTAGGTAGGATTATCACCGATCATCGATCCTTGAGAATTTTTGGCATCGGCAAGATAAGATCATGTTTTAGAATGTTTATCTTAAGAAGAATATTGATTCCAAATAACACAGGTAAACGAAGACGTTGGTCTCATCGTATAGGGGTGTCGTACGACCTAGTTTTGTCTCGAGTCATCTTAAGGTTCCTTGTGTCCTAATCGCACCTCTAAGTTAGCCTTGCCACGTCGGCCCTGTATGGCAAGATCATTCGGCGTTAGATATTTTGCAATGAGTTTTCAATGACAAGTGTTTAAAGAGAAACCCTGACCCCGACCCACCAGCTAGATTAGCGAAATGATGAGATGTCTTTAGCATGAGATATGATCGGGTTCTGTCATTTAATAGACCAGTTAATGTTTCACCCCACGTACATTTCTACTATGTGCATTAATTGAATGATAGGAATTTGAAATCACCGATAGACCACGTTATAGCCCACGCCCACACCGTCGACTTATGATCAAATTTAATTTTAAAAGTAATGAGGATCTGGCGGCAGATTTTGTAGAACTGCACTCATATTTTGAATTGAATGGTTGATGTGACAAGGTAAGCTCATCTCTGTATAAATCACTAGAATGGCTTTGAACACTTTCATTCTACGCACAAGTTTGAATTCCATAGCATCCGAAGAACCAAAAAAAGTGTCTTAAGACTGTGTTGATTCTCAGATTATCAACACCATGTTAAAAAAGCAACAGAGGGAAAATTCCTCTAAGAAATCCAATGACCAGGCACTCACGGAGAGCGCCTAAACTAAAGGAAGTGAAAATAGGTGAAGGTTCTTCTCTTGGTACTGTGAGGCAGTTGGAGTACTCTCCCAAGGAAAATCCAGTCATTAAAACATCAATGAAGAAAGCTTTTATTGAACCTCTGGTCTTCGGTGATAAAGAAGAAAAAATTGGATCCAAAGTAATGCTCCCACAATGGGGATACCTATTCAATAGAATTAGCTGAGAGGAGTACCTGGAGTGTATCCCACACAATGACCCGGATGTAAGGGCGCTCGATGACAGGTGTTCCCAAATATCTGACGGTCATACTTACACATGGTAGCCTGCAGAACTCCAGTTTTCCCATGCATTGAGGTTTTGAAGTGGTTAATCAATCATACAGCCATGCAGAAATTCCTAATCAATTATGAGAATGGAGGGTGTGTCATAGTTTTCCTCCCGACAGAAGTCCAGAAGTACTACAAACTCGGAGACCCGGAGGAGCGTCTGAACAAAGAATTTGTGGTGAATTTATACGAATTCCATGACACCAACTGGTTAATGGCCTCATGGTGGAAGGAGGACAAGAAGTTTACAAATCGGCGTAATATCTAGTATGGGACAGTTAACTTGAGGGAGCCATACATCTACTTGATGGCTCTCATCTGTCGACTGTATGGAGAGAAGGACTTCTCTAAGTTTTCAAAAGCATGGATTCCCTTGGCATACACTATGGTGATCTTCAGGAGTAGATTCAACTGGGGAGAAATAATTCCCAGGCAATTGAGCATTTCTGTATAGCAGGCTCAGACACTGAAAGAAGGGGAAGCACCCACTTTTCACATGGCCCCGTACCTACTCGATGTTATCTGTGAGAGAACTGTCTTTGTCGGCATGAATTTAAGATGGCATGTTGCAGAGCTCCCAGTTCATGTTTAATTCATCATAGTATGGGAGAACAGGTACAAAAATTCCTACACCCTTATTTGTGATGAATTCATCGCTCGAATTTATTTTATTTTATTTAAAAAGGAATGCCCGAGAGTATCCACAACAGCCAATAAAATGGTAGAGAAGGTAGGCCACTGGTATTTAGATGAACACACAATCTATATCAAGGTGTTCAGGGCCACCAGAGTACCGCATATACTTCCTGCTCACATTCCAGACTGACTCATTGTGGGAGAAATATGCTTTCAGACTATCCTGCAGGGCTATAACTCCACGCTAGTCAAGGACAAGAAGCAATATTTCATACCCTATGACTTCCATGTGGGGTTTTATTTGGTAAAGGACACTGCTCAAGCCAAACAAGAAGGGTTGAGTCAGATTGAATTTAGGTTCCCGACATGTTAATTCTGCAAGAACGACCCTAAAGGCCTGGTCCCCCAACATGCTTCACAGGTATCATCCTGTTGGTCATACGCGTATGAAAAATCTGAGAATGAAATTTTCAAAGAATGCGCTCAGAACTGGGAGGAGGTAATACAAAGGATGGCCAACCTAAACATGACCAAGTTCAAGGCTATGATCATGGACAAGCAGGTGGAGACAATAGAGAAATTAGCTCAAGAGGCTCTCGAAGTTAGGGAAGAAGTCTGAGCAGCAGAGACCATAGAGGCACAAAGGAGAGGATTGTGGTTACTAGAGGGAACCTAGAGAATCATTGACCAATTACAGAATGATCTTGATCTCATAGAGATGAAGAGAATCCCCTCGGAAAACCCAATCACAAGCAAACGAGAGCCAAGTGGCTTAGAGCCAATGCAACTTGAAGAAATCACCGGGCCAGAAAACCCTGAAGTTCCATCACCATAGACAAGATCACAGGGGAAAATTCCAACCCAGCCTGAGGCATCAAGGAAGTTGAGTGGGATAGGTGCACCAAATCCCTTGTTCAACCTGATAACCATATATGATGATGAGGAACGTTCAGAGGTTTCACTGATAGCCCTAGTATTGATTACAAAGGAGAAGGAAATTGAGAAAGCATCCACCCCAAGTCCCGATGCTCCACTTCAAGATCTTTCACAGAGTGACTATGAGGTCGAAAGTGCCTTAGACAGTGAGTTGCTTGACCTATCGGGGACCCCAAAATATATATCGAAGGATGGGCTAGGATTGGATGGTCAGAAAGAGGAAGTTCCACGGCAAGAAATTAGCACTTCGATAACCAATTACCAAGTAAGTACCGAACCTACCCCTAGTTCTTCAATTTTGGTCAATACCTCACCAGTCAATGAACAACAAATGGAGGTTGAGCCATCGGAACATATGAAATAAGTTCAGAAACCAATCCTAGAAAAAATACACACAATCGGGAGCCTGGGAAATACTCTAACCTGGGGATAACAACAAATCCTGAAACCTGTTGATGAGGTCTTCGACAAACAAGAGATCGCCTATGACAAAAAGATAAAACCCATCATGAAGAGGACCACTAAGAAGAGAAGGATCATGCTATATAGCTTGATTCTCATCACTACTGAGGAGAATTTTATCATCACTGAACACACCAAGACATTCGAGCTTATCAGCGCAGGGATGGCTATCACAGATGCCACATTGGATAGAGAAACGAGGGATGAAAAGGAGTTGGTTTCTGCGCTAAAGGACTTGGAGCATCTACGCCATTTAGCGAAATACTATCAAGACTCAACACAAGCCAAAGTGTTCCTAAGGAGTGAGTTTCATGATGATTATACAAAATTCACAAATGAATGACACCTTTTCACTGCAGGCATAGACAATTTCCAAGAGGATACCCTTATGGCACTAGCGACCTACAAGGACGTGGATAAGTGGTATGAAAAATCTCATCAACTGGTAGAAAATATTGATTACATCAGCATAGTACAAAAGGGTCAAGATGTCGAAGAGCACAGTATTCGGGTGCTAAGGGATAACAGCATAGATCGGATCAGGAAAGCAGGCGAATACTAGGTAAAAATGGCCCAAGAACCTCAACGGGAGATTCAGAAGAAGTGGGACGAGTGCGAAAAGGGTTGGGAAAAGATTAATTAGGAGATGAAAGGCATCGGCCTCCCAGACTTCATCTCACCCGAAGACTTTGACGACTTGCATGACATAGTCAAGTGACAAGAAGAACAAAACTCGACATGGACAACAGAGATAGAAAAGGTGGTGAGCATGGTGCCAGGTAAAGTACAATAATTCATGGAGCATCTGATTAAGGCTCGAGCATTTCTATAGAGACTGAGTATTAAAATAATCAAGTACAGAGAACGAGCAATAGAAGTGAAAGAAATTCTTTCAGCCCTGATGGACCAGCATAGGTTCCTGTATGGAAACACATGTGAGGAAATCTTCGTCAAATGGTCGAAATACGAGAAGATTCATCCACTTCAGTAAAACCATTTGATGATTCTCAGAGAACATAGAGATTAAAGCACCATGTGGCAATATTTTGTTTTACTTAACTTGCACTTATAAAAGCTATTTTTAGTTAATGATTCATTATAAATAATGGGTTTGACCTTTTAGAAAAGGTCGATGGTTTTGGAATGACCTCATTTTTGGAATTGTAAATAACTATTTCCGAACTACCTTAATTGAGAAGTCTTATTTAGGATCGGAGACAAAATACTATTTTTTCACCAAAGGTGTTATATGATTGGATTGAGGAGGAACTACTTCCAACTTTATTTCAGTAATTGATGTTGTAACGATTAACAGTTTTTGAATCTATTGATAAGTTATTTGTCTCAATATTTTTTTTGTAGTTCTTGTTCTTAATGATGGAAATAAAATCGTTTTGTTAATGTGTGATTAATGATTACATCTAAGGGCCCCAGATGGGGTGACACGAGGCGCAATTGTGCCACGCGGGATCGAGCCGGGACGCAGCATTAATGCATCCACTGGCCCACATCACCTCTGACCTTAACTCACCATGCACATGAGCAGGCGCATTCAAACGATGAGGCCCCTCGTGCAAGGGAAGGGTACAGGCCCTCAGCGCACTAACCAGAAGATTTTAATGGCTATGGCGGGCATTTTAGCACCAGTTCTCATTGTCACTCCTTCCAGCCTCCCCAGCGATCTCGCCAACTTTCAAGAGCAGAACGAACTTTTGAGAGAGCACCTAGGTAATTTGTCGGACCACCACCATGCCCCGAGCGAGAGGGAAGCTGCGAAGGGGAGCTGCCTGGTACATGGCGGAGTCACGGTGCAAAAGAAAGAAGAACTTTGAGATTTCCATAGCAATGGCAGCTAAGAGAAGAAGAAACAGACCATGCACGCCTCTAATGGCATACGTGGAGGAAGTCATCCCGGAAGGAGGCCTGGAGAGCCCCCCTAAGCACACTTTGTTTATAGTGCCAGACAATTGGAATCCGAGATCGAATTTTGGTCTAGATAGCAAGCCACCGCCTGCAAGAAATCTGCTTAGCCCCCATGCCACCAGCTCAGAGGCGCCTTACTCCCCCTGCTACGTAGAAGAGGAGGTTCCCCCTGAACCTACTAGGGAAGCGGAGGTGCACACGAATCAGGAAGCAACAACAACCAACCTTGAGAGGTTAATTGACAGCCATTGCCCGGAGCAGCCACCTTCAGTCGACTGGGGATACTTCAATCTCGTCTTTGAGATGAGGAATCTGTTGGATGACTAGATCTTCCGCCTGGCGAGAATGAATTAGAGACTCGACATGCTCTTTGCGGCTCACTCTAGAACTCTTCCAAAGAAACAATGTCCGACATGTGTGCAAGCCTATGCACTCCCAGTAGGATGGCGACAACACGAGGACGAGGACAAGCGTGCAGGCTCAAAGGTGACATGATGCTCAGAACCAAACTTTGTTTTTCTTGTTATAATTTAGGCCTTGGGCCAGCTAGTTATCATATTTTCTTAGGACTAGTCAGGGTAACCAGTTTCATGTTCAAGACTAATAATCCTGGTTTCCTTCGGGCAGGACGTGACACTGTAAATTTTGTTAATTTTGTGAATTGGGTGACAAATGGCATGGGATGTCCAACTGTCCCGGTTTCCTGTTCAGGCGGGACAGCTGGCATTACCAACAGCTTCTGTATTTGGTTTATGGTAATATAACAGGCTCCATCTTTTTATTTACAAAAAAAAAAAATGATTAGATCTAAGGGAACTATTTTTCTTGTCATCATCTTATTACATGCATATTTTCTTCACAATATTTGTATCTCAGTCAATAATTGAAATACCAACAATTTAATGTATTAGTACTAGGCTTGTAACATGTGTGAATATATTTTCCTGCATGCTTGAGCACGAGGGTTATCCCAAGCTCGGCCTTCTTCAGTAGTTAAGAATCCCTTCCACTAATTGGTTTATACCAGCACAAATCATTTTATCAGACTCATCTTATAAAAGAAAATAAAAGAAGAGAACGTTTAAAATGAAGAAGGAACTTTCATAAGAAAGTATCCTGGCAATCACCACATAAATCCCATCGATAATTTGGCTAGATCGAAATATCTGGAGAACCATTCCACCATCAAACATTGTTGAGTATAATTGGGCCTCTGTGGTGGGTTTGGTTCCTGTTGTTGAGTTAAAGGGATCTAGGACCCCTCAATAGAATTGGTGTTAGAAGGAGGGCCTGTGAATGAATGGCTAACAATATTTTGCATAGCCTGCAGATTCAAAACATCCCACATGCATGGCTATTTATTCTCAAGACAACCCACATACACTGAGTACTCCTAAAATGAGTAACTCACCCCAACAAGAGGAAGAACATCTATTCCCTAAAATAACTTATGCTCTTCCTCACGAGGAGTTGAACCAATTCAGAAGAATCACAAGAGATTACACCCGACAAATTGGATAATTACCCTTAGCTCTGTTACTTCCTCATAGAAAACAAGTGAACAAACTAGTGGTCGACACCCCCAACCAGGCTTTTGTTCACACAGTAGAAGATCTAATATATTTTTCCCTCATCGAACATCCCCTTAGTTTGATCCCCGAAACACCAGCTGGTAACTACTCTGATCCCGATGATTTTGAATCTGACGAGGAAGGGTTTAACTCAAATCGCTCAGCGTCGGAGTCGGACGGCATGGAGGATAACAATGATCGTAATGAAGAAAGGGGAAACCCACCTCAAATCTATTAATGAGAATGGTTTTATATGTTGTTATAAATGTTTTATCAGCTGCATTCATGGTCATTTAGAGCGTTGTAGATGTATTTAATTACTGGTATCAGAAATTAGTTGAATATGTGTTTAAATCATAGTTGGTAAGCTACATGATTTTGATCAACAAAAGAAAATTTTGTTTTATGTGTTTTTCCGCGTAGTGATATTCCCCAGTTATGTTGAGGTACGTGAAAAGAAGGGACTCCCTTGTGCAGAGGAAATCTAGTTGGGAAGGTTCCTATTAAACCCGCGGAGGCCCTGAGCTCAATGGGAAGAGAGAAACTTATTTTGTTTCTAGTGGAGTGAAGGAGAGTAACTTTCATGAACCATTTTGTTGGTAGTCAACTGGATCAATCCCCTTGTGTTATCATGACTTGAAATGGGGATGGCATGTTGTAGGAATATAATCTGCAACTTATCCTAAGGTTGGGAAGAAATGATTCCTCTCTCGATCAGTTGGATGGTGGACATATTCCATTGAAAAAATAAGTATTTAACTTGGCATGTTGATGTATTCTTAATGATGCTAATGTATGGTTTCTTGATTAAATAATAAATGTGAATGCATAGAAAGAATGGTTGAATTCTTGAGTGAAATAGAGTGTGTATGTTTGTTTCCACTGTTAACTTGATAGACCTATGTAACCAAACAACCTTTGCAAGAGTGGGGTGTATTCTGGTGAGTTATGAAAGTCCTTGAAATGGAAAGCTTGCAAGACATAAACTTTCATTGCAGGTGTAATGTCAATAATGGGTGTAATTATGAAGGGACTGCAAGTTTTCAAGTGGAAATATTGCAAGATATGAATAAAACCTTCATTCAAAATTGAAAGGAGTACCTTGAAGCCTAGGAGAGTTTTCTGAAGAGTTAGTGAACCTTAAGCCCTATCAAACATGCCTGCTTTTAAATGAAAATTTTGTAGGATATGCAAATCTTCACCCAAGTCCCAAAGAAGACCTACCTTAGCTAATTTTAGAGTAAGGACGAGAGACAAGGAGGTCCTTTAGAACCTTAGTGATGGCCAAGGAGAAACCTTGAAATGGTTAAGTCCCAAATCAAACTGTTAACTTGGAGAAAACCAATGTTTGAGTTAGAGCGGATCGCAACCATCAAATCGACGTAGCGAGTAGATATAAACCATTGGTCGGAGTATGTGGTAGAAGGAGTGGCTGATTATGAGGTTGTATTGGGACTCTAATGGATGGGACTCTCATTCAATGACAATCATTGATACATCAGAGGACTAGATGGTGATATTGGGATTGTTGATGTCATATATGGGTCTGCCAGAGGAAGGGATATTGGAGGTCTGGAAGGAGGTCTTGAGAGAGGATTCTAACGACATGATAGTTTGACAATCATTGATCTATTGGGAGGTTTCCTATAAGATCTTAGTTGTCATATCTTGTATGGTGTGATCCTGGAGGTTGGCGGTAGACACTTACTCCTGAGAAGACGTCACCTTCGAGTAAACCCTAACTATCAGATGAAACAATTGAGGATTGTTAGATCCATTGTAGAATACATCATCAGAGTGAACCGGTCAGAGTGGTTCATGGCATCAAGGTAGACTTACTTTGATGAGAGGGACTCTGAGAGTGAAGGAGGACCTTTGATCGGAGAAGGGAAATGCGTAGACCTTAGTCGTAGGATCATCTTAGGTTCCACATGATCACCTAACAAGTAAATATGTAGGTGGTTGACAATCATCACACACATTGTAGGACCGAGGAAATCAGAGTTGTTGGTCTCTGAGTCTGAGAGCCATTGGATCCCAAAAAGTAGCGTCCCATCAGAATGGAAATCGTCGAGGTGGGAACTTAGGTCTATAATCTGATATTCCGACGAGAGAGGGTTTGAATTGATCTAAATCATTGATCTGGTGATGTTAAGTAGTTCTAATCATCTTATTGAAGGTGTATGGGTTTCTAGTTACTATAGAAAGACCCACAAAACAATTTCATTAGGAATTGGATTGAACAAGTGATATTTTATACAATATATATTGTGATAAGAGAAGTCTTCACATAAACACTGAGAAACCAAGTCCAAGGGAAAGTAAATTGAGTAATTACCCCAAGGATTAAGGAGAAAACTTGAACATCCCACCATCTTGAGTGAGATTAGGGGTTTGAGTGTGTTACATGTGGTCTAAGGCAGGGTTCCCTCTCTCCCCCATCCTCTACATTCTTATGGTTGAATACCTTAGTAGGAGACTTGATAAATAAAGAAGGAAAAAAAACCATTCCTGGCATCAAAATAGTTCAAGGAGTCAAGCGAGTACATAATTCTCAGTTCGTTGACGACATTATCCTTCTAGGAGGTGCCTCTTCAATAATAGTTAGCTAGTTCAAAAAGGTAATGGATGACTATACATCAGCTTCAAGAGGTCTCATCAATGCAAGGAAAAGTCAAATTTATGCATGGAATACCAACACTAAAACCTTAATGTCCATTGCCAATCTGCTAAATTTTCCTTTTGCTGAAAAAATGGAAAACTTTCAAATATTTGGGGATTACTATATGCCTCAAGTATCTTCCGCCTACCTACTGGAATCAAATCTTAGATAAGATCAAAGCAAAATTTCATCAATGGGGTTCTTTCTGGTTGAACCCGACAAGATGAGTGGTTCTTATCAAATCGATTCTCTCATCCCTCTTGATTTTCCAATTCTCCTCGTTGTTGGCTCTAATTAATATCAAATATACAATTTCTTAGGAACTCAGACATTTCCTCTGGCAAAGGGGGTGATCTAATTCTAAGTGGTTCCATCTAGTCAACTAGATCATCGTCAGAGCCCCAAAAAATTGCGGTGGACTAGGAATAAAGGATTATTGGTGGAAGAAAGTGAGTGTTCGTAAATATTTTTCAAGAGAGAGGATTTGTTGTTTAGATTGTGAGCCAGCGATGCAAGGGGGATCTCAAATCTGAAGACTATTAAAATCCTCCCTTCCCCATATTAAAAAACAACTTACTTGGATTCTAGGAAACGACCAAAACATGTGTCTTCAATATGACAACATCATGGGGTTCTCTCCCTTTGGTAATGACTCCAACCTCATCCCCCTTCTCTCATGGCTTCAAAATCAAGGGAAATTGACTCTATTAATCCATGTAAAAAAAATTATTTACTTAAAGTGAACAATGAAATATTTTATTTATGGTCAACAATGAAATTTTGTTCTTTTATTAATATTTTGTTAATGCTACGTGTCAATTTCCATCACATTCGGATGTATAAAATGCCTTTAAGCACAATTGAGTTTAGTAATAAGGTCTCTATTTTATTTATGGCCGACATTAAAATATTTTATTTATGGTCGACACTGAAATATTCTATTTGTTATTAATATTTTTTTTAATGCCACGTGTCAATTCCAAATTAATCATTTAAGAGATAACACATCTCTCTCATACTCTCGTAGCAGGAATATTTTTTTTACTTTAAATTAATTTATATATAAAGTTGATATAAAATTATTTTACTAAAGGGAGACATCAAAATATTTTATTTGTGGACATTGAAATATTTCATTTGTTATTAATATTTTTCTAAATGTCAAATGTCAATTCCATGTGCCTACTCAATAAAGTTGATATTGAAATATTTTTAAATGTCACTCATCAACTCCATATTAAGCATTGAAGGAATTACACATCCACTAGGTAGTAGGAAGCACTTATGGGTGAAATAATGGTCGACGTTGAAATATTTGTCTTTGGATGCAATTATTTTACTTAAGGTGGACATTGAAATATTTTATTTATGATAGACATTGAAATATTTTTTTTGTTATTAGATTTTTTTAAAAGTCACATGTCAATTCCATGTTGAGAACAGAAGGAATTACACATATCACGATGTACAAAGCATGTGCAATAAAGTTGATATTGAAATATTTTACTTAATTTGAATGTTTTTCTTATTAATACTTTTTAAAATGCTACTTTTCAACTCCATATTAAGCATTGAAAGAATTACACATCTCCCTTACACTAGGTAGTAGGAAGCACTTATGGATGAAATAATATGAAGCACATATTAAACATTGAAAGAATTACACATCTCCCTTACACTATGTAGTAGGAAACACTTATGGATGAAATATATATATATATATATATATATATATATATATATATATATATATATTACTGTCAATTACTTTATATACATATATAAATCAGATCGAAAAGTCATGGAGAAATATATAGCAGATCCAAAAGAATTTTATAACCTATAATGTTAGAATTAAAGGAAATATGCCCTATCCTATCCTCCTCTTAGAGACAAGTCTTCCCCCATTGAGAGCACAACTATGACTAGATACTTATTGTATAAGAACAAATTTAACAACATGGAAGACCATAGGCTTCCTAAAATTGCTTCGAACTCAAGCCAAAACCATCTTCGACTCAAGCATGCATGGTTCAGTCTTGGCTAAGCCATTGGGGAATAACATAAGAGATCATTTTGCAGAATAAGGATACTATTAAAAATATTATTAAATCAAAATTGAAGGAGAAAATGTGGTGTGATAAGGAGTTAGAGGAAAAAAGAAAATCAAGGTATTATAAAGAGGTAATCAACCCTAATTTAGAAGATAAAAAAATATGTCTATGTTTTGACAAGTGTAAAAAAAAAACAATTGTTAAAATAAGAACAGATTCTCATGAACTTCATAGAGAAATTGGACATTGGTCAATTCCTAAAAAGAAAAAGCCATGGGATGAAAGAGTGTGTCACCTTAATGACACTAAGAGGGTTGACGATGAAAAACATTTTCTCTTTGAATCTCGAGCCTATACCTAGATTAGATCTCAATTTCAAAATATTTTCCACACTAACAACCTTCCTAACCTTTTTAAGTCAACAAAACTATGGTGATATTGGAAAGATTCTCAATGTTTTTCTAGCACAGAAATAAAAATGTTTACAAGGTCTCTATTTTGTTTATGGAAGACATAGAAATATTTTATATATGGCTTGAAACATTTTATTTGTTATTAATAATTTGTTTAAATGCCACTTGTGAATTCCATGTTTCTAGGCAATAAAGTTGATATTGATTTTATTCTCTTATTAAAAAAATTTAAATACCACTTTTGAATTCCATATTAGGTACTATGAAGATTTTTTTAACTTTCAATTACTTTATATAAAAAGTTGATATAAAATTATTTTACTAAAGGTACACATTGAAATATTTTATTTGTGGTTGACATTGAAATATTTTATTTGTTATTAATATTTTTTTAAATGACACTTGTCAATTCCATGTGCTAATGTTGATATTGAAATATTTTTAAATGCCACTTGTAAGCTCCATATTAAGCATTGAAGGAATTATCGATCAACTATGTATTATGAAGCACTTATGGGTGAAATAATGGTAGACATTAAAACATTGTGTCTATTATTAATAATTTTAAATGCCACTGTCAATTCCATCTTGACTACCAAAGGAATTACACATCTCTTTCATATTGTTATTTTTTTTGTTATTTTTTTTAAATGCCACATGTCAATTCCATGTTGAGCATAGAAAGAATCTTCATGTTGTACAAAGCAAGTTGATATTGAAATATTTTACTTAATTAGAAATATTTGTTTCTTATTAATAATTACACATCTCCTTCACACTAGGAAGTAGAAAACATTTATGGGTGAAATCTGATTTTTTTTACTTTCAATTACTTTATATCTTTATATAAAATTGTTTTACTTGAAGTGGATATTGAAATATTTTATAAGGTCTTGGAGTATGACTTAAAAGTGCTTCTGCTTGGCTAAGAGCTA
>JZKD02S0584149.1:935037-954827 GCA_000966675.3 Picea glauca
TTGTACAAGTTTGTACAATATGAAATGGGGAAGTGGTCGGTCGGGCTGGTGATATAGAAGTAAGTGAAATCTGAAGACATGAATCCGCCAACTTCCGCACCTAGAAATTTTCTGAAAAACGAGTAATACGTACTAAATATGTACTTCTACAAGGTATGGACATAAGATTTTATAGAGGATGTACAGATCCTGCATTCCATATTTAGGCACTTTTTGGATCGCGGGTTCTCGGGCTGGCGGGCTCAAAATTGGGCCTCTATTGTTTCGTGGCCTACAAATAACACCCAAAATTCCGCGATATACAAATTGACAAGCGGACCTACGGGCTAGCTGGCTCAACATTGCACTCTTATTGTTCTGTGTCCTCCAAACAACACTCGGAGTTCGGCGATATACAAATTGACAGACAGACTCCAGGGATGTCAGCCTCAAGATTGTGATTGTTTACGAATGGTAATCCCTATCAACTATATAACATTATCTAAAAACATTAGTTTCAATACTAAATTTTTAATATTAAATATTGATATTGCACACTTTAATTAGACAAAAAAGTTTGTACAATATGAAATGGGGAAGCGATCAGTCGGGCTGGTAATATAAAAGTAACTAAAATTTGAAGACGTGAATCTGCCAACTTCCGCACCAAGAAATTTTCCAAAAAAATGAGTAATACATACTTAATATGTACTTTTATAAAGTATGGACATGAGATTTTATAGAGCATGTATGGATCCCGCATTCCATACTTAACCACTTTTTGGATCGCGGGTTCTCGAGCTGGCGAGCTCAAAATTGGGCCTCTATTGTTCTGTGTGCTGCAAATAGCACCCAAGAGTTCCGCGATATACAAATTGACAAGCAGACTTGCGGGTTGGCTGGCTCAAACAACACTCGGAGTTCCGTGATATACAAATTGACAGACGGACTCCAGGGTTGGCGGGCTCAAGATTGTGATTGTTTACGGATGGTGATCCCTATCAACTATCTAACACTACCTAAAAACATTATTTTCAATACTAAAGTATTAATTTTAAATATTGATATTGTACAATTTAATTACATAAAATTATTAAAGGATGTTAAATATCTTATTTAAAAGAAAAACCTGTGTATTCGGAAACTTGTGTTCCAAAATTTTTGTATAATATGAAACAGGGTAGAGTTCGGTCGGGCTGGTGATATAAAAGTGGGTGGAAATATGAACACATGTATCCGTCAAGTTCCACACCTAGAAATTTTCCGAGAAACGAATAAAACATACTAAATATGTACTTTTATAAAGTATGGGCATGAGATTTTATAGAGCATGTACAGATCCCTCATTCCATACTTAGCCACTTTTTGAATCGCTAGTTCTTGGGATGGTAGGCTCAAAATTGGGCCTATGTTGTTCCGTGCCCTACAAATAGCACCCAGTGTTCCACGATATACAAATTGACAAGCGGACTTGCGGGCTATTGACAAGCAGACTTCGACAAGTTTATATTCGTTTATTACAATATGAAACGGGGAAGTGGTCGGTCGGGCTGGTGATATAAAAGTAAGTGAAATCTAAAGACATGAATCCGCCAACTTCCGCACCTAGAAATTTTCTGAAAAATGAGTAATACATACTAAGTATGTACTCTTATAAAGTATGGACATGAAATTTTTATAGAGCATGTATGGATCCCACATTCCATACTTGGCCACTTTTTGGATCTTAGGTTCTCAGTTTGGCGGGCTCAAAATTGGGCCTCTATTGTTCAGTATCCTACAAATAGCACCCAAAGTTTTGCGATATACAAATTGACAGGCTAACTTGCAGACTGGTTGGCTCAACATTGTACTTCTATTGTTCCGTGTCTTCCAAACAACACTCGGAGGAAATGAGTCATACATACTAAATATGTACTTTTATAAACTATGTACATGAGATTTTATAGAGCATGTACGAATCCCTCATTCCATACTTAGCCACTTTTTGGATCACGGGTTCTCGGGTTGGCGGGCTCAAAATTGGGCCTCTATTGTTTCGTGCCCTACCAACAACACCCAAAGTTCCACGATATACAAATTGACAAGCGGACTTGTGGGTTGGCTGGCTCAACATTGCACTTTTATTATTCTGTGTCCTCCAAGCAGCAGTTGTACTTCCGTGATATACAAATTGACAGATGGACTCCAGGACTGGCGGGCTCAAGATTGTCATTATTTACGGATGGTCATCCCTATCAACTATCTAACATTATAAAAAAACATGATTTTCAAGTACTAAATTATTAATATTAAATATTGATATTGTACAATTTAATTACACAAATGATCAATATTGAACCCGCCTATCCGGTAACTCGCCTATTCAGAAAACCGCGAGCCAAAAATTTTGTACAATATAAAACGGGGAAGTGGTTGGTCAGGCTGGTGATATAAAAGTAATTGAAACATGAAGGCGTGAATCTGCCAACTTCCATACCTAGAAATTTTCCAAAAAAATGAGTAATACATATTATGTACTATAAAGTATGGACATGATATTTTATAGAGCATGTATGGATCCTGCATTCCATACTTAGCCACATTTTGGATCGCGGGTTCTCGGGCTAGCGGGCTCAAAATTGGGCCTCTATTGTTCTGTTCCCTACAAATATCACCCAGAATTCCGCGATATACAAATTGACAAGCGAACTTGCGGGCTGGATGGCTCAACATTGCACTTCTATTGTTTCGTATCCTCCAAACAACACTCGGAGTTCCGTGATATACAAATTGACAGACGGACTCCAAGGCTGGCAGGCTCAAGATTGTGATTATTTACAGATGGTAATCCCTATCAACTATCTAACATTATCTAAAAACATTATTTTCAAGACTAAATTATTAATATTAAATATTGATATTGTACAATTTAATTAGTCAAAAAAAATTGTACAATTTGAAACGGGGAAGCGTTCGGTCGAGCTGGTGATATAAAAGTAAATGGAAATCTGAACATGTGCATATGCCAACTTCCACACCTAGAAATTTTCTGAGAAACGAGTAATACATACTAAATATGTACTTTTATAAATTATGGACATGAGATTTTATAGAGTATGTACGGATCCCTCATTCCATACTTAGCCACTTTTTGGATCATGGGTTCTTGGGTTAGCGGGCTCAAAATTGAGCCTCTATTGTTCAGTGTCCTACAAATATCACCCAAAGTTCTGCGATGTACAAATTGACAAGCAGAATTGCGGGTTGTCTAGCTCAACATTGCACTTCTATTGTCCCATGTCCTCCAAACAACACTCAGAGTTCCACGACACACAAATTGACAGATGAACTCTAGGACTGGCGGGCTCAATATTGCAATTGTTTACGGAAGGTCATCCTATCTAACATTATCTAAAAAACATTATTTTCAAATAATAAATTATTAATATTAAATATTTATACTCTACAATTTAATTACATAAAATTATGAAAGGATGTTAAATCGCTTATTTTAAAAAAAAATGAAGGAAACAAAACAAAGTTTTTTTTAAATTCTATCGCCGCAAGCATAACAACGACCAATTTGAATTTTAAGGTCCTCTTGTTGATATGACAACACAATTGGACTTCACACAGTATATATTCGTTGATTTCAAATTATTCCAGGAGATTAATTTTACCAAGTTCATCAATCAAGGAAAAATGCTAAAACAAGCCACATACTACATTTGTGTCACAGCGCCATACAAATTATCAGGCGTATTTGCGGGCTAGCTGGCTAAAAAATTGCAATTCTATTGTTTTGTCTCCTCCAAACAACACTCAAAGTTTCGTGATATACAAATTGACAAATGAAGCATACAACCAAGAACCAACTAAACTCCAAACAGGCTGCAAGCAAGTTCCCACAAGGTTCCATAGAGTAGGACGCATCGACCTTTGCATCAAACAATTTGATATACAAAGAAAATATGTCGCGGCATTCATTTTCTCTTACATCTGGTATATGTTCCCAGTAGAAAATAACCGGGGCCATGGGATATATGGGGTTTCCTGCTATGCTTCCCATTTTTGGACTGAACAATCTTATGCGCTTGCAATCTCAAGTACTCGAGTCCGATGAACATTCATCTAGATGTTGAAGGAATATTACAGAGACACATGAGATATTTTTGTTTCCTGCCAAAGTTTGATATGTTTTTTTTTTCCTTCTTCAGTCGATATGAAAAATTGCATTGTCCTCATTTAAGGTAAATTTGTTGTGTATCTGAAAGTCACGCAACATGTAGACATTGCTTGCCTTTTTCTGTAGATATGTTTCATACGACAATTCTACCAACTTAGGAAGCAAATTTTGTAACAGAGGCTGCCTAACTGTATAATGCATGGTTGTCTTGCCCATAGTTCAGATGGAAACATTGAGGCAATGTCCATTTATATATGGACATTTTTCACCACATCGCAGACAATCAATCATATCATCACTTATCAAAGCGGAGGCAGAAGAATGAGAGTTTCATTTCTCACATACAGGTTCAAAGGGGGTTGAGTACACATTCACTGCAACCAAAATACCTTCAACCTGAGAATGTGAGCATAGGAATTAATACATTGAACCATATAATACATAACTAACCCCCCCCCCCCTTAAAAAAATAAATAAAACAAGCCACAGAAATTTGGTGAAGGCTATTTGTATAAGCAAAGTGAGGATGATTTTGTGGATGTATATGCACAACAGTTGTAGAGATAGCCAGTTTCTTCAGATCCTGTACTATATCTGCTCACAACTATGTTACAAACGTTGCCTGGGTTGTGTGAAAGATCCTTTTTCTAACATCCCTTTTCTTTGTTATATTTTTGAAGAGCATAAGTGGGAACTGACCTTTATGCAATTGTTGTTCCATTGACGAAAACAAATTTGAATAGGTATTGAACAATTGAAGCTGCAACATGGAACAATTCAATATTTGTGTAAGTTACCCGAGATACATGCACATGCGAAAGTAAAGGACAAAACTGGATATGGAAAGCGGTACCATTGCCTTGTCATTGTCTGACTCTCCATCCTTTATATGGAGAATGTGTTGTGAGCCAAGTTTTCTCGCCAGTGTGATAGCTATGCCAATAGTTCCAATTGGGTAAATATCACTGCTATGTGCAAGATGGCTGATAGTCGCGTTCGGGACAAAACGATATTCTGAACAAACAGTGGAATTTTTTTCCACAATACTTGTTTCATTGAGCGAAATAATACGATCACAATCACCACGGTCATATACTGTTTTGGGATATATATTAAAATTTGTAATGGATATCACATTACCCAACAATATCTTTTCTGCATGTTTCTGGACAAGTTGTGTAGGAATAGTCAGTGTCACTATCATCATGGCCTCCTTGTCTATCATGTCAGCACGCGTAATGGATCTACTTTTGTTTTCCTTGTCCAAGTAGGTGCTATATACAACCATGATGTCCCCGATAAACACTTGTCTAGTTCGGCGGTTGTTCAAGCCCTCTATTGATAGTACTTTGGGTGTCACAATTCTAGACCTGGTGACAATTTTTGAACAGGAAAACTAAAGTGAATGGTAGTGTGCATTTTTTTTTTGTATTCTTATTTCACTGGCATAAATTTACAAGTACACGCATAACTTTGATGAACTATGGAGTCGAAGTTTTGCAACCATGCCTCTTAGTCCGCGGAACCTGCGTTATGTTTGACGTCTCGCTTGTACTTGTTGATACTTATTGTGAACTGCAAACCATGTATTGAATATGAAATCAACATATTCACCATTCCATAGATGAATAAATAGCCAAGGATATTTGTTTGGTAAACATACTAAGAGAAAAGCGTATGCATCTTTACCTTTGGCCTTGTCGGTCTGCTGATGTCTGGGATGACTGATTGCTCATGGCCTCGTCACTAGTCCAACTTTTTCTGATGCAAGCATGTGCAGATGAACATCAAGACTAAACAAGCATATGCATTGTATATTGTCCATCAAAAGGACTAAACAAGCGTAAAATTGTATGCATCTGATTTTTTTGACTGGAAAAATGTGTAATAATAAACAGGGTGTGAGGGCGGGGCACCACGACCAATATGTATATCGCGGACCCCTGGAATCCAGGGGAGAAATCTTGAACCTGCCAGCCCGACACTCGTAATCAATAAAGTGGGTAAGTATGGAATAAGGTAGAAGCGTGACCATAGATGTGAAACCGTTAGTCCGCCAACCAGTGCACCGAGGCATTTTCGAAAAGACCACTAAGTAGATCAATCGGAAAACAAAAGGGATAATAGAAAATGGAAAATGTAGAAATAGGGAGGGAAAAAAGGCCCATTGCTACCAAGCCATCGTTTTCTAGTCTAATATTATATGCCCGCACCTGGTTTGTATATTTAATTTACCAGCACAATTGGTATACATTTTTGAAGATTGTACCACATAACCCTCTATTGTTGCACAAAACAATTCATCTTCCTGTCCAACCAATCTGTTTCTTCCAAGGTAGCAATGTCGAATATCCAATGGACATGAAGGAAAGTTAGTATGAAGACAGACATGTAAAAGAAAGAGAAACAGGTCTATTTATTCCAATGTAACAACAAATAGAATACGATTCACATGATAATATGCATAAATATATTATATTTGAAGGAAGAAAAGAACAAGAAAAAAAAAAAAGGGGTGCAAAGCAACAGAACAAGCACAACAAATTTACAGACAGTAAATGAAAAAAATGAACACTGGAATATGAAATAAGAGTAAAAGTATCCACTTCTGTAATTCCTCGTCTACATTCCCGCCCAAGAGTCCATCGTCCTCTCCAGCCATTTTGTTTGTTTAAATGTAGCAATGAAGCAAAAATACAATGGATATGAAGTAGTTTAGTATGCAGGAAGACATGTAATGAAGATAAGTTATTATGTAGGAAGGTATGCAACATCTACATACAATAAACTAGGTGAACATATATATATAGACAATAAATGAAATACAAAACAACACAATATGAAATAATAGTACAAGCATGCACCTTTCTATCTCCTCTTCAATCAATGCAGTCAAGACTCCATCATTTTCTCCAGCTATTTTGTTTGTTTGAATGTGGGAGCACACAAAATACAATGAACATGAATGGAAGCTGGTATGCACCAGAGAACAAGTAATATGTACATATAGTAAAAGAGACCCAACGAATAGTTAAAAGATAGAAAGAAACATGAACCTTTGTACAATTTGAAACGGGGAAGCAGTCTGTCGGGCTGGTGATATAAAAGTAAATGGAAATCTGAACATGTGCATCCGCCAACTTCCACACCTAGAAATTTTTCGAGAAACGAGTAATACATACTAAATATGTACTTTTATAAAGTATGGACATAAGATTTTATAGAGCATGTACGGATCCCTCATTCCATACTTAGCCACTTTTTGGATCATGGGTTCTCGGGTTAGAGGGCTCAAAATTGAGCCTCTATTGTTCAGTGTCCTACAAATATCACCCAAAGTTCTGCGATGTACAAATTGACAGGCAGAATTGCGGGCTATCTGGCTCAACATTGCACTTCTATTGTCCCATGTCCTTCAAACAACACTCGGAGTTCCACGATACACAAATTGACAGACGGACTCCAGGAATGGCGGGCTCAGTATTGCAATTGTTTACGGATGGTCATCCTATCTAACATTATCTAAAAAACATTATTTTCAAATACTAAATTATTAATATTAAATATTTATATTGTACAATTTAATTACATAAAATTATGAAAGGATGTTAAATCGCTTATTTAAAAAAAAAATGAAGGAAACAAAACAGAGTTTTTTTTAAATTCTATCACTGCAAGCATAACAATGACCAATTTGAATTTTAAGGGCCTCTTGTTGATATGACAACACTATTGGACTTCACACAGTATATATTCGTTGATTTCAAATTATTCCAGGAGATTAATTTTACCAAGTTCATCAATCAAGGAAAAATGCTAAAACAAGCCACATACTACATTTGCGTCACAACACCATACAAATTGTCAGGCGGATTTGCGGGCTAGCTGGCTAAAAAATTGCAATTCTATTGTTTTTTCTCCTCCAAACAACACTCGGAGTTCCGTGATATACAAATTGACAAACGAAGCATACAACCAAGAACCAACTAAACTCCAAACAGGCCGCAAGCAAGTTCCCACAAGGTTCCATAGAGCAGGACGCATCGACCTTTGCATCAAACAATTTGATATACAAAGAAAAGATGTCGCGGCATTCATTTTCTCTTACATCTGGTATATGTTCCTAGTAGAAAATAATTGGGGCCATGGGATATATGGGGTTTTCAACTATGCTTCCCATTTTTGGACTGACCAATCTTACGCGCTTGCAATCTCAAGTACTCGAGTCCGACGAACATTCATCTAGATGTTGAAGAAATATTACAGAGACACATGAGATATTTTTGTTTCCTACCAAAGTTTGATATGTTTTTTTTTTCCTTCTTTAGTCGATATGAAAAATTGCATTGTCCTCATTTAAGGTAAATTTGTTGTGTATCTGAAAGTCGCGCAACATGTAGACATTGCTTGCCTTTTTCTGTAGATATGTTTCATACGACAATTCTACCAACTTAGGAAGCACATTTTGTAACAGACGCTTCCTAATTGTATAATGCACAGTTTTGTTGCCCACGGTTCGGATGACAACATTGAGGCAATGTCCATTTATATATGGACATTTTTCACCGCATCGCAGACAATCAATCGTATCATCACTTATCAAAGTGGAGGCAGAAGAAAGAAAGTTTCATTTCGCACATACAGGTTCAAAGGGGGTTGAGTACGCATTCGCTGCAACCAAAATACCTTCAACCTGAGAATGTGAGCATATGAATTAATACATTGAACAATATAATACATAACTGAACTCCCCCCCCCCCCTTATAAAAAAAATAAAAAATAAAACAAGCCACATAAATTTGGTGAAGGTTATTTGTATAAGCAAAGTGAGGATGATTTTGTGGATGTATACGCACAACAGTTGTAGAGATATCCAGTTTTTTTAGATCCTGTACTATATATGCTCGCAACTATGTTACAAATGTTGCCTGGGTTGTGCAAAAGATCATTTTTCTAACATCCCTTTTCTTTGTTATATTTTTGAAGAGCATAAGTGGGAACCACCCTTTATGCAATTGTTGTTCCATTGATGAAAACAAATTTGAATAGGTATTGAACAATTGAAGCTGCAACATGGAACAATTCAATATTTGTGTAAGTTACCCGAGATACATGCACATGCGAAAGTAAAGGACAAAACTGGATATGGAAAGCGGTACCATTGCCTTGTCATTGCCCGACTCTCCATCCTTTATATGGAGAATGTGTTGTGAGCCAAGTTTTCTTTCCAGTGTGATAGCTACGCCAATGGTTCCAATTGGGTAAATATCACTTCTCTGTGCAAGATGGTTGATAGTCACGTCCGGGACAAAACGATATTCTGAACAATCAGCAGAATTTTTTTCCACAATACTTGTTTTGTTGAGCAAAATAATCCGATCACAATCACCACAGTCATATACTGTTTTGGGAAATATATAAAAATTTGTAATGGATATCTCATTACCCGACAATATCTTTTCTGCATGTTTCTGGACAAGTTGTGTAGGAATAGTCAGTGTCACTGTCATCATGGCCTCCTTGTCTATCATGTCAGCATGCGTAATGGATCTACTTTTGTTTTCCTTGTCCAAGTAGGTGCTATAGACAACCATGATGTCCCCGACGAACACTTGTCCAGTTCAGCGGTTGTTCAAGCCCTCTATTGATAGTACTTTGGGTGCCACAATTCTAGACCTGGTGACAATTTTTGAACAGGAAAACTAAAATGAATGGTAGTGTGCATTTTTTTTTTGTATTCTTCTTTCACTGGCATAAATCTACAAGTACATGCATAACTTCAATGAACTATGGAGTCGAAGTTTTGCAACCACACCTCTTAGTCTGCGGAACGCGCGCTATGTTTGACGTCTCGCTTGTACTTGTTGATACTTCTTGTGAACTGCAAACCATGTATTGAAGATGACATCAACATATTCACCATGCCATAGATGAATAAATAGCCGAGGATATTTGTTTGGTAAACATACTAAGAGCAAAGCGTATGCATCTTTACCTTTGGCCTTGTCATGTTGATGTCTGGGATGATAGACTGCTCATGGCCTTATCACTAGTACAGCTTTTTCTGATGCAAGCATGTACAGATGAACATCAAGACTAAACAAGCATATGCATTGTATATTTTCCATCAAAAGGACTAAACAAGCGTAAAATTGTATGCATCTGATTTTTTTGACTGGAAAAATGTGTAACAATAAACAGGGTGTGAGGGCAGGGCACCACGGCCAATATGTATATCGTGGGCCCCCGGAAGCCAGGGGAGAAATCTTGAACCCGCCAGCCCGACACCCGTAATCAATAAAGTGGGTAAGTATGGAATAGGGTAGAAGCGTGACCATAGATGTGAAACCGTTAGTCCGCCAACCAGCGCACCAAGGCATTTTCGAAAAGACCACTAAGCAGATCAATTAGAAAACAAAAGGGATAATAGAAAATGGAAAAAGTAGAAATAAGGAGGGCAGAAAGGCCCATTGCTACCAAGCCATCGTTTTCTAGTCTAATATTATATGCCCCCACCTGGTTTGTATATTTAATTTACCATCACAATTGGTATACCTTTTTGAAGATTGTACCATAGAACCCTCTGTTGTTGCACAAAACAATTCATCTTCCTATCCAACCAACATGTTTCTTCCAAGGTAGCAACATCGAATATGCAATGGACATGAAGGCAAGTTAGTATGAAGACAAACATGTAAAAGAAAGAGAAACATGTCTATTTATTCCAATGTAACAACAAATAGAATACGATCCACATGATAATATGCATAAATATATTATATTTGAAGGAATAAAAGAACCAGAAAAAAAAAGGTGCAAAGCAACAGAACAAGCACAACAAATTTACAAACAGTAAACAAAAAAAATGAACACTGGAATATGAAATAAGAGTAAAAGTATCCACTTCTATAATTCCTCATCTACATTCCCGCCAAAGAGTCCATCGTCCTCTCCAGCCATTCTGTTTGTTTAAATGTAGCAATGCAGCAAAAATACAATGGATATGAAGTAGTTTAGTCTGCAGGAAGACATGTAATGAAGATAAGTTATTATGTAGGAAGGTACGCAACATCTACATACAATAAACTAGGTGAACACATATATAGACAATAAATGAAATACAAAACAACACAATATGAAATAACAGTACAAGCATGCACCTTTCTATCTCCTCTTCAATCGATGCAGTCAAGACTCCATCATTTTCTCCAGCTATTTTGTTTGTTTGAATGTGGGAGCACACAAAATACAATGAACATGAATGGAAGCTGGTATGCACCAGAGAACAAGTAATATGTACATATAGTAAAAAGAGACCCAATGAATAGTTAAAAGATAGGTAGAAACATGAACCTTTGCGCTTCTCCATCCATAGCTGTAAATATGCATTTTTTTTTCCCTGCCCAAAATATATTACAAGCCCCAAAATATTACGAAATTGCATGACCGTAGCTAAAAGATTTATGGTTTTCCGTGGAAAAGTATCCATATATGATTCCACCGATGGAAATACATGTTCTTTATCCTCTACACAGACTGTTGTGCCCACGATACAAGATTTTGGTTTTCCGTGGCAAACTACCCAGCTATGCTTCTAGACATGGAAATATAATTTTGCAGAATCTTTGTTGTACATATCATATCTCAAGTACAAGACAAATTGTATCGTGGGCACACCAGTCTGGGTCGAGGACAAAGAATATGTATTGTCATATGGGCACATTTCACCATACATGGTTTATAAATGAAGCCTACATATGTTTTATTTTAACAAAAAAAACAATGGATATTGCAATTTCACATGTACTTCTCGAACTATTATTCATGCAACTATTTTCTTTCATGTCAACACTGAAGCACCAACAAAATCGCACAGCAGAATAGGTATCAACCTCGCCAGATAGGGAAAATAACACAATTGCATGTCGACTCATGGGTGCGGGGGATGAACATCGTAAAGCGCCCCCAAAAAACAATAATAATCCAAAAAAAAAAAACCAGCTCCAACTATCGGTGCAGGACCCCAACCCTGCAAAGCCAAATCAAACAAAAGAAAACAACAAGCACCAAACCAACAAGAAAGCACGAACATGCCCAAATGTAGCCCCGGGACCCCAAAGCGTAAACCTGAGCCAAACAAACAAAACCATCAACCAACGAACCAACGAACAAGCAACAACCATCGAACCAGTAAACAATATATGTATCTCCAACTATTACAAAACTACAGCCGAAACACAGAAGGAACTGGAAACATACGACGAGCATGCCAATAGAAATAAGCAAACATTCTTACTTGCAAATTGCAAACACTAAACAACAAACAAGGAATAGAAAATGAAACTATGGCATGGAAACTTACTCTGAAATGATGAAAGGCAGAAGTGCAGGTCGAATTGTGAACCAAACAACAACAACAAGCAACAACCGATGAACCAACGAAGAAGAAGCACTCGCCGAACCATTAAAAAATGTATGTAGCTTCAACGATGACGAAATTGCATTGCAAGGCTAGAAGAAGGATGAAAGATACAATTTCTATTCAACTAGCGGCGAACAACAATATTGTGCAAAATCACTGCAACATTCTATGGAAAATTTCAAGGAAAAATGTACTCCGAGAACCGTATTTAGGTAAACATTTAAGTCTATCAGGTTGTCTAAGGACCTCACGGTATGCAAACATTTAAGCTATCAGGCCTATTGGAGGACCTCTCGTCATGTAAACATTTAAGCTATCAGGTCTATTCAAGCACCACAAAAAAAGTGTCAATACATTTCAATACAAATACATGCAGCAAGGATGTTATAAACTTTGGAATTATCGATTACTATAAAGCTTGGATATCTAAACATTTCAATATGATTAGTACAAATTAAAAAAACACCATATATGATCTAAGACAATGTTAGTAGAAAGATTCTAAGACAAACATTCGAACTAATGCTAGCATTAATTCACCTTCAAGCAATGTATAAGAAAAATATATGATTCAAAAAGACTATAGACGATAAAAAAGTTTGGATATGCTAACATATAAAACAATGGGAATAGCAAAGCTGGCAATAAGACCTCCAATCTGTTATCCAATCAGATCACTACATATATGGTACTTTTTATTATATAAAATTCAATGTTTTTAGTTCCCTAGCTCCAACAATAGATATTATGCAAATATTTGTGGTCAAAGGACAAATTAATGTGAGGTCAACGAATTATCGATCGCTATAGTCCCTCTATGCCTACGACAAGGACTAATAAGAGAGCTCAATTGGACAATTGTCTGCATGGTAGTCTTAATTGGTTTATGCTGGTTGCAGCACTGAAACATTATGGAACTACACATCTAGTAATTCTTTGGTCTTTCCGAATCTGCAGAGAGAGTTATTAGTTGGCAACGAATTTGTGAACAGAAGGGGAAAGGAAAATTTAGTACTTCCCTTGAAAATGCTTTGGGCTATGAAAATAACATTTTCATCAAAACCGTATAATATGAGTTGTTGCGTAATTTTTGGGATAGTTTCAAAGGTTTTTTTTGGCTTTGGCTAAACGTTCTACTTTTTGGGTTTTTTGGCCGGAATCCAACGATGTAAATTTGGACAAAATCGTTTTTATGTTGTTTAAATTGTATTTCTGAATGCATAAATGGATTCAACGTGATGAAAAACTCTTGAGGCATTTGTATTATACAAACTTAGCCAGTCAACTGTGCAGATCCAACTATTTATCACCGGATTTCAGGTAAAATCAAACGAAAAAAGTTGTCGAAAAACCTCCAAAAGGTAGTCTCTTATATGGTTTTTTCCATGATATATTGTTCTGTGTTTAGATTAGCTTAAATCTATCTTAAATTCTCATTTATTACTTACTGAAATGGATTCAATTTTTTAAGGTGTATTTTTTAATTTAGCCTACTTTAATTTTAATTTTTTTCATGTTACCATCTAACATAATGCTATCTCCAAGACTTTAACATCTCTCCATGCTACTTTGTAAAGCACCTAGCTACTCTCAATAATACAATGATGCATAATGTTATCCCTAAGATTTTTACATCTCTCCATACTAGATTGGAAAGCACCTAGCTACTCTCAATAATACAATGATCTTGAGTTTCTCTTTGCCTCTTTGCTTTCTTTGCCTTTTTAGCTTTTTGTATGTGGTTGATGGTTTTTGCTTTCTTTGTCTTTTCGCTTTTTGTATGTGGTTGATGGATAATAATGGCTTTTAATTGATGGATAATAAAGGCATGTTTACCCTTTGCGACTCTCACTATTGATATAAAAAATGTTATGGTTGTAAAACACGGTTGGGATCGCTTCCTGCGGGAAAACTTGAGATAGCAGCCAGTAATTGTAAAGATTTTCCTCCGGTAACCATGAATTTTATTTCAACAAAGAAGCAGAGGCTAGCGGTTTTCCTGGCTGGGCTTGGCTCGCGTAATTCAGTCTGTTCGGTTGTCATATCATTCAATACGACACCCCTCGTTTTGGGGTTTGTTGAAATTTAAAGCATATACACCAGATGCATTGAATTTCTCGCTTTTCGGGTTTGTTGAAATTTAAAGCATATATTTTCCGTTATTGCGTATATTCGATCAATTTATTGAAAAATTTATCCAATGAACCGTTCATCAATCTCGGGCGTATAATTGAAAGGGTGTTCTGCTCCTACAAGCTTTCGGAAGACAGAAAAATGAACACACAGCTCTCCGAATACCGGAGTCGCTGAAATTCGTGGTGAACGTTCACATAAAATCGGGCCTCGGGCAGGAGACCTACGCGCCCAATTCCTTATTCCACGTGGTTACAAGGTGGCTGGAGATCGACTTAAGGATCGCCACCCATGCCGGAAATATTGGAAGACTCTATGTCTTTTCTCATCCGATAATGTTTCACGATCCAAACCGACAGAAACTGGGCCGGCGCAAAACGGTAGACTTTTATTGTCAGAATGTCGACGATGGAGGGTTGAATCCCGCTGTCGGCGAACAATCTGTCGAGCGTCGTCACGCCGAGACCTCCGCAGGGCTGCAGCTGCCAGCGACGGGATCATAGGAGTCACATGGCGAAGGACCATGGATGCATATGCATCTTGACAAGCTACCACCTTGTTACGCATTCAAGAAACAGTATTGTGGGAGCATGGTAGTTCTATTTGGATTCGATGTGAGGAGAATGAACGTTGTAGAGAGGAGTACAATCTCCTCCAACCCAATTACTAGTATGATGATTTTAGATGGTTTAGCACGATAATGGTACAATGAGAAGACTCCTAGGGTTATGCTCAAGCGATGCATCTTACTTGGAGGAGGTACAAGGGAGAAGCTAGGTCATAATATTATGAAAAGGAGAAAGTAGGAAGATCTCGGAATGATGTCGATTTTTGGGGGTGGGATGCTATTATCTTACTTTGTTTGGTTTGAGGCTCAAGCTGGCCCGAGGTTGCTCTGGAGGGAAGGATGTTTCAGTCAAGGTAGTTGGCTCTATTTCGCACAAGGGAACTCTGTCCTTCGAGCCCCAGGTAATCCTTTGCATTACACTTCGTCTCTATTTTGTTTGCTTGGTGTTGTGCCTGTGGTTTAGAGCGTGGTGGGCTTTTTATTTATTGACCCTGGGGAGAGAATGGTAGTGTTGTTCGAGACTAGGAGGTTGTAACATCCCTGTTTTCCCCAGCTTGTAATTATTCATGATTAGTGGTTTACATGCCATGACATGCAAGCAATGTAAATGTATTATTGCTTAAATTGTAACTACCAATTGCGGGATGAAGCCTTAAAGTACTGGCCATGATACCACTAGAGGAAATAGTGAAGAAGCCTATAGAGGGGGCTCATTATGTTGAAATAACCCAAACCCCCTTGTTGAGATATTATTTTGAAAATATTCAAACTATTTCCTTAGCCCCGACTCCAAGGCAAAAATAGTTAATGAGAAGGGGTGATAGTTGAACAACCAACCACCCCCATGAATATAGGTATGGGAAATTTGGCTAGGACAATAGAAGTTGCTAGCCTGAGGTCAGATAGAGTACGAATTATGCACCCAATTTGACCTCACAAGCTTCTTCTGATAGAAGGAACATGACACGTCGAGAACCCTCCAGTTTGGGGATTGTGAGCAGAGAAGAAAAAGTCGAGGAGGAAGACTTTTGGGTGGTAGGACTGCTCTGAGAGTCGAGGTTCCCATTTTGAACCGAGAGGCTGCAAGTTTGACATTGGGAGGGTATATGATAAACCTCAATGAGGCTTGGGATAGGTGGGTATGAGGTAATCCTTACCGTATTACCCTGAAAACATGAGGAATAATTTCTGGGTGGTACATGGCTTGGCACGGGGGTGACCTACTACCAAAGTGACTGAACATGCAAATCTTATGGTTGGCTGGAAAGGTGAACACCCGCAGTCAGTTGGTTGATCACCAATTGTAACAGATAATTAACCCTTAAAATAAATAGATTGGTACATGTGATTGTATTCATGGTTCTGTAAGCCTGCTTGAAGAATGGATTGACTGTTCTTATTGCAAGCATGTGCACTTGAGTAATGTTGGGACAATATGAATGGTTGTTTCTTATGGATGTTTCATGGATAGATATATCTGTATATCTGAAATGAATCCCTGCATTATCCACAATGTCTATTATGTTGAGTAATTTTTTTTATTAGACAAATAGTTTATTGCATTTGCAACCCTTGTATTAATGTAAACACATATATGTAGGGGAATATATTTGTTTTTCACATCTGAATATGAGCACTCAGTATCACTCTAAAATAAATAAATAAACACGTAATCATTCTTCATGTGTGTGCAGTAGGTAATCTACGGTAATATGTTGTCTATGAAAATAAAACATGCACATAAAATAAGGATTTGTCTTGGAGGAACCTTAAATGGAGAAGTTACCAAACCAGGTTGTTAAAGGAGTGAAGAAACTCCTGAAGGATCCTTGCAATTGACTAAGTCTTGAATTTCAGATTTTTAACTTGCATAAATCCTGTGTTTTGAGCCAGAAAGAATCATAGTCGTCGATCTAATGTACAAGTAGATCAAGGCCCTTAGTCGGAGTAGACTATACTTCCTAGAAAAGATGTACTTTGAGTCAAGGAGAACTGTTGATCCATCAGAGGGTGGCTATGGTAGAATATTGACCGTTAATTTTGTTGAGGTGGTCAATATCGGGGATTCGATGACATAGAAGGCCCAGAGTAATCGCAGTCATTGGATTGGCATAGTGAATAGATCTTGACCCTTCATTTGAGTAGGACACGAGGCATGTGGAAGACGTATCCAAGATCGTCGATTTTCGGGGGGATCAGGGGTTAGAAGATCAGACCATTGGTAGGAGGATGATGGTCAGAGTAACCCTGGAGACCTGGAGTGAAGGAACTCCGATTAGGGAGGTCCGAGGGATAATTTGGACCGTTAATCAGAGTAGGGATGAGATCAATTCTCAGTCTTAGATATTCATGGGGTCTCGTCTAAGCGAGGTTAAGAGGGAAGGTGACGTATTGTTGACATCATGCTGACGGGGAGCACCTACGTACCCAAGGATCATACGTGGTAGCTTGTATTTCATCGAAGGAATCGGGAGTGGGTCCCTGTTGAGCTTAGGATTTTGAGCAAGCACTTTAGTTTTAAAGCATAGGATCTGTGGGTGGAGAGACCTCCACCATTGATCGAGGGTTAGGCTATCAGAACACTTTCACATGAGATTGACGAGGGACTCCGACAGTAAGATTCTGAGAGGTGATCTCAATCGTAGAATAGGTAGAGTCTGAGGTGAGACCTCATCCATTCGATCTAACATCCATCTCAAAGGAGGGAATAAAAGAGTACGGTGATGTCATGATGACGTGTAATACCAACAAGATATCTTATGTATCCCTTAGGGTGACGTGTGGTGATAGTTGATTTGTCAATGGGTCGACCATGGCCCAGTTGGGCGAGAAGGGCCTTAAAAACTCCACTTGAACATTAGTCGTTATATCTAAGCGTCGAAAGATCTTGATTGTTCATCATAGAGGGTTGGTTAGAATGAGTGGTGGTACCGGTGGGGAAGGAACTCTGATGGGAGTACTTGTTGGTTGTGGAGCCTGATTATCTTCTTGATTTAGAGGTATTTTGTTTTCAGCCGTGTTTATATCCCAGAAGTATGTACATTCTTCCATGCGGGGGAGTGTAGAGGGGGGTTACCCCCTCTATGGGGTCCGGGGGAAGCGTCCCCCGATGGGGGTTCAGGGGTGAAGCCCTCGAAGGAAAAATTGCCTTGTAAAAGTATATTGTAATTTCGTTGTAAATCTGGACCGTTCATGATAAGGTCGCAGATCTAATGGTAGAAATTATGTTAGGGTTTTTGCCCTAGAAGGAAATCCTCTATTATGAGGGAAATGTATTGCGGCTATGCATTATGGCGAATATTGTATTCTGAGATAGGATACAGTGAGAGAACGAAGAGGGAGTTACAATGGGTTTGTTGTAGGTTGTATCCCTTCATATGCTGGATAATAATAAAGGAATGACCTAGCAATTTCTCTAGTGGACGTAGCCCACACTGGGTGAACCATGTATATCTGTGTCTCTATTGTATTGTGTATATTTTGTATTTTATTTCCGCATTTGTTTTATTTTATTGCTCCATGGTATTGTTTTTCTAACAACTGGTATGATAGAGAAAGGTAACTCACAAGAAAGGAGGGTTCATGGTTTGAGTGGGAGCAATGTCGGAAGATGGAAAGTTTAGGGTCGAAAAATTTAATGGCCAAAACTACCAGTTATGGAAGATGCAGATGGAAGATTATTTATATCAGAAGGATCTATTCTTACCATTGGAAAGAGTAGCAAAGAAGCCGACGACTATGAAGGATGAAGAATGGGAGATTCTTGACAGAAAGGCTCTAGGAACGATACAATTGAGCCTGGAAACATCAGTGCCTTTCAATATTTCGAAAGAAAAGACAATAAAGGATTTGATGAACGCATTGACTAAATTGTATGAAAAACCCTCGACGTCAAATAAGGTATTTTTAATGAAGAGATTATTTAATATGAAGATGTTAGAAGGTGGGTCTGTTGCAGATCATTTAAATGATTTTAATACGGTTACTAATCAGCTAAGTTCTATAAAAGTGGACTTTGATGATGAGGTCATGCCTCTTCTAATCTTGTGCTCATTTCCAAAAAGTTGGAACGGCTTGGTCATGGCTGTAAGTAACTCTATCTCTAGTTCAAATAATTTAAAATTTGATGATATTGTTGGAGTTATCCTTAGTGAGGAAATGCGACGAAAAAGCACAGGCGAGACATCAGGTAATGCGTTGAACATGTAGAGCAAGGGAAGAAAAAATGATAGAGGAAAGGGCTTAGAGAACTATGAGAATTCTAGGAAGGGCAGATCCAAATCCAGACTTGGAAAGTTAGAGTGCTAGAATTGTGGGAAGAAAGGACATTTGAAGAAAGACTGCATAGCTCCAAAGAAACAAAGAGATGGATAACAAGAGAGAAATCAGGAAGAAAATGTAACAAGTGATGTGTTACAAGATGCTTTGATTTTTTCTGTAGATAATATTTCTAAGTCTTGGGTAGTAGATTCAGGGGCTTCATTTCATGCCACACCCCATAGGAAACATTTTCTAGATTA
>JZKD02S0584149.1:978280-1003745 GCA_000966675.3 Picea glauca
CGGGAGAAGGTGTGTGCATAGGAGATGCATAATGGGCGAGACTTTGCTTTGCATTCCCCGAAGTGACGCTTAAGATTTCTTTTCTTTTGTAGTAAGGATTTTGTACTCTCACTGTGACTGGGCCGGTTAGTAAAGATGTCGACGATATCTATTCGTATGTAGCCCAAGTTAGGTGGGAATTATATGAAAACTCGAAGCTTCTTGAATGTATCCCATTTCCTTTCGAATTTAAATTAACTATGTTCTTTTATCTGATTTTTTTGTGCAAATTATATGATTTTATAAATGTTATTTTTGCAATGTGAGTTTGTTGATATGTTCTCTCTAAAACTTCTGAGATTGATTGACATTGACATGGCTTATCAACCCGGGGTTACTTAAATTATTTGAACATACAATTTAACATTCAGATGGTGGGTAAGTATTGTACTTAGGGGGCCTATTTATGTCGAAAGTACTTAAACGATATTGCGACTACCTATACTTGAGTGGTGTCGGGGGTCGGCAAATTCAAAATGTAAATTTTAATGAGCATTATGTTTTGTAATTCTCCAATGCCGAAATCGTGCCGAGTGTCAGCAAACAACGATACCACTCTTCTCTTTGTGCGACGCTTACCTTTTCTTTTTCCTGCCAAAACCGAATGGGTCAGTCTTTGGCGATACATCCACCAAAGTTCAATCGTAAAAGGAAAGACTTTCATTTGCCGATGCTGATGAAGATCAGTGTTCAGCTATTTTAAACTTCTCAAACGATTTTCATCATATTTAACATTTACCAATGTTGAACTCCTAAATGCGTCGTGGAAAGCTTAGTTTGCCGATTTCCTAAGTAGCTTATTCAAGACCCCTTAACGATTAAGATGATTCCTTGTTGTATGTTCAAGCAGGCTTTAGAATGAACATAAAAAATAAGCGCAAGTATCAGTTTCATACTGAAGGCAAAACAAACAATGTAAAGGATCAAGTGATACCCAAAAGTAAAAAATGAACATAGACTTTTAGGATGTGTTGAGTTCTCAACATGCTCTTATCTAGCTAGCGGTGTTTGATGTGACTTCTTTCACATTTGACGCGTAGCACAACCAACAGCCTTATGCAGGGAAGGTGAGCAACGTTCTAGTATTCTTCAAGGTCTAGGAGTGGGTGCACACAGCAACAGACTCTGCTCCCAACCAAACGCTTTGATACCATGAAAGCAATAGAGAAAGAAGAATACACGGAAAATGTTGGAGAATGGATTTCTTATTGAATGTATAAATATTATACATTTGACAATTTTACTGGTTAGTAATGGAAGTAACTGCAAAATGGTTTCACTAACTAAGTAGTTGATGGGATTACAACTCCTAACACCAAGGAGGTAATTGTTTTGTCAACTGCAAACTAAGAAAACTATTTCAATTTCCAACCAATCTATAACGGTTATGTCAAATGTTGTGTGGCCTTCTTCAAAACTATGAGGCCCTGATGATTCAACGGTCTTCACTTCTGGGTCCATCTGGTTCAAGGTATAAATTTGATGGTCACTTCTACTTTTTCAAGTAAATTTGTTAGGATGAGTTTTTTATCAAAATGTTTTTTCCTTTATATTAAATGTATTTATGTGTTATTGTTAATTTTTATTGAGAAATATATTTATGTGTTATTGTTAATTTTTATTGTGAATAGATTAATTATGATTAACACACTTTAATTAAGGGAGAGTATTATTATGATTTGTCTACCACTTGAATTGGAATAATAAATATTTGAGGGTTTCGAGAAGGTGTCATTATGGTGATTCAATCATATTGTAATGAAGATAATGTGAAACCTATCATCCTACTCAATAACATAATAACTCTAGTCAAGTTTCAATAGTATTCAATGGCTTACCATCAAAGAGATTTGGATCTTACCTTTACTTCTAAGTTTTAAGTCCTTGATTAAATATATATAGGTGTTGTCTAAACATTCGACCTTTTGAACTTTTTCACCGGAATCAGGCGAAACAGATCTTGGTGAAATCATCATTTTCTATTGTTTACATTGCATTTTTGAATGCATAAATGGATTCAACACCTTGAAAATCCTGCACTAGGAATTAGTTTGCTACAGTTCTCATATGGATTATAGGGAACTTAAGAAGATAAGGTCTTCTATGTAGAGTCATGGGGAGTTTATTCAGGGAAATCAAAGCTTGATTCTCACAGCTACAATGAAAATCCTTGAGCAAGATAACCATGTTACTCCTCAAATTTAATTATTTATGGGAACCTTGGTGGGACAATTTTTTTATCTTAATGTACTGGAGGCAGAAAGTAGTATACTCCACTTCTCAAATTTAATTATTTATGGGAACCTTGGTGCAACAAAAATGTTATCTTAATGTACTGCAGGCAAAATGTAGTATGCTTTGGAACATGGTATTCAATTTGAACAAGGGTGAGTAGTTTGGAACTTCTAATCAAGTTTAACATGTCAACATGACTATGAGAAACTAAGGAAAGATGATATAATGCATAAGCTCCCAGAGAATGTGGAATCGGTCGAGAAGGCTTCAAATTCAACCAAAAAAGCAGTGGATAAAATCATCAATCATCATATCTTTCCTAAGCTTATATGTATTACAAAGTACTTAGCCTTTTAGGTATGTTATGTAGAATCTACACCATAATCTTTTAGAATGCTTTGTATTTGGATTTAGTTATGATGTACAACTATATGCAAGAAACTAACACTTTTTTGGTTTTTGTTTTAAATATTTTGAGATATACTATAATGTATTGTCATTGTGAACTCTGCTACAACTTTTACTTGATATAAAGTCTCTCACTTATGGTTAAATAAAAAAGAAAAAAATATAAATGAGTCGAACCACATCTGTCTAAACAAAGAAAAGGTATTAGAATTGAAAATGTGGATGAGATATTATTGTTATTTATTACTTATAAATAAATAATATAATGTTGTTTTCATATTTTATATTATTTAGTATTTATATATGTATATTTTTGTCTTATTTTTTATTTTCAAATTTAGAAAGAGCATAAAATAGGGGGTAAATCTTTATATATTTATAAATAAGAAGGTGAGGATAAATTTGTATTAATTTATTTTTTATTTTTAAATTTAGAAAAAACATAAAAGCGTAAATCTTAATATATTTATAAATAAAAAGGCGAGGATAAAATTCTGTAAATAAGAGGGTGAGGATAAATTTGTATTGATCTATTTTATGTTGTGTTTTTTTAATTTTTTAATTCTTATAATTCTTTTTCCGCTTCTAAATTATGATAGTTCACTTTTTTTTTTTGTTGATTTTAGATTATTAAAATTATTTTATGTTATATATTTCATCTAAATTATGAAGTGCGTTTAACTTTGCTATTCATCTTAATTTATATATTTTATTTATATTAAACCTTAAAATACACATAAATATATTTAAAAGAACAATTCATGCAAACTTGTTATAAACACACTCTTATTATATCATAAAATCAATTTATTCCTTATATTAAAAATCATTGATTTCAATATTTTTTTTTTTTTTTTAATAAAAATTTTGTATTACTTTAGATATTTGATAGACCAATATATATAGCCAAGCTTGTAACTTGTTTTTCCAAACAAATGGAAACCAAAATTGTCTACAAACTTGTAAGAGCATCCATGTTTAAAGTGATATAAATGAGTTTCTAGCAACAAAACTATGAAAGCTATACATTGGCCATGGGCCTTCTTAATACTGTAACTATGAAGAAAATGAACAAAATCCATGACAAGAGAGAACTCAAGCACTGGAAGAACCTGGATGTCCATCATTATTTGAGGGGTGAGGCCAAGCTAGAGCAAATGCATACAGCTGGCAACAAGTTGAGCACCTGCTTTTGGCTAGCTCACTTGAAAGAGAGTCGAAGAAGGAATCCAAACTATGACAAAGGATGGACTGAAGAAAGAGTTGGTCATTAGTATCCTCCCTTAGGTTGAAGATCAACTGCAACTAATCTGTTGAGAAGTTGCATTGGTGGGGCGTATGCACTAAGGTTGGGCTTGAATTCTAGGTGAGCATTGTCTTGAACGACATCATCATGCAAAGGAGGAGGAATCTCTTTCGTGACTTGACATCATCCCACACATAGGTTGGGGCCAACACCCTCCTCACATAGGGAATTGAGATGAGAGGTATGTAAGTATTTGGCAATTATAATATGGGAGGATGGAGGAGACTTGGGGGCACTAGAGGGAAATCTTCCTCAATGCGAACCAGAATGCTATCATCCCTTCTCCAATTTTGATCTGTGAGGGGAGAATTCTCAGAGAGTGAACGAGAAAGTGAAGGGCCAGTGTAGGGAAGTGGGGTTGGTGAGGAATAAGGACCCATTCGAAGTCGATCGGCCATGAAGCTGTAATAAGCAAGGTTGTGTTTAAGCTTCCCTCTCTCACGTGACATTGTGGTTGCAAAAAAATCAAAGTGGTGAAGGGGAAAGAAAATCAGAGAGCTACAAGCTGGAGGGAAAGTAGTGAGGGAGAAGGAGACCACCCACAAATCTCAAACAAACTGAAAAATTACAAATACCAAGCCTTACCTCCAATAAATTTTTGAAACCAATGATGGAAATCGCCATTATAGCTTAATGGACATCCTTCAACATCCTCGTACCAGGCTTGTGGTAGGCGTGCACTCGGATCGAATGTTGCATTAAAGTTCCCATGCTACATAGGATAACCTCCTCCATGGTTGCGCTAATACTTAGCATCCTACTGAATAGAGGAGGGAAGGCGACGACCGACTACATTAACGCGGCTTGATGCAAGCTGACCCGTTGTCACCCGATTCGGGGGAAATAATTGTATTCATTATTAATCTCATATTTATTCACAATCATTTTGTTTAATATGTATCATCAATATTAAATTGCAGATTGCATCTAACTTATATATATATATATATATATATATATATATATATATATATATATATTCATTTGAAAATAATATATATTTCAAAAAAATATATACATTTGAACCATCAAAGGGATTCCTGAAACCAGACTCTTTCACTAGTCAGTATATGATTGTGGTGTCTTTTGCTATCTTTGACAGATATATCATGCTATGTATATAATGTTTTTAATGTGATAAATGCCAATCTAGACCTAGGTTAGCCATGTGCTATGCTACTTGATTGAGGTTTCTTGGAATATGTGAAAATGTAATGGAATCAAAGTTGCGAGAGAGGAGACTAAATTGTAGGTATTTGCGGAAGAGGCAAGGATCGTGAACATGATACACGTTGTTGAGTTGCAGGACGACGAGTTGGGAATCTAAAAGAACGCTAAGGTGATGAATGTGGCGGTGACTAGCCTTGGTGAGGAGACCAATGATGATGTTATATTCGGCTTGGTTGTTGGTGGTCGGACCTAGGCATATGCCACTGGAATGGAGTAGAAAATGTGAGGGGGTATAGAGGGCCCAATTAGACGAAACAAGATTCTGGGTCCAGTAGCTGGCACTATCAGCGTAACCAATGTGGTAGGTTGATGGATGATGCATCTGTCAACAATAAGGTTGATAGATCATACATGAGGAGTGGTGGCTAATGTAAAAAAAAAGACTAAAAACTATACAAATGTGTGTAAGGAGAAACCTAAGGTAGGGGGGGCTATGCTTAGGCATAGTACTTCTTCAAGTACAACCTGTTGACGGGTTCTTTGAGGGGGGAGCCTTCGGGAGAGACCAAGATGTAGGCGCCTTTAGTGAGGCAATGATGGATGATGAAGGGGTCGCGCCATAATGTCTCAAATTTCCCATGGCCAAGAGTGGTGTGGGTGATATCATAGGATAACACAAGATCACCTTCGTTGAATGAGAAAAGGTTGACATCATGGTCAAAAATGTTTTTGGATCGTTTTTTAGTTGTCTTATTGTGTTGTAATGAAGATTGACGGTCTTCATCAAGGGACGCTAAGGTCAGAAGGCATTGCTCCATTGGAGCATTGTTAGGTAAGAGATCTATGGAAGTGCGTAATGTGGGGATTTCACACTCGATAGAGAGTGTGGATTCGATCCTGTGGACGAGTTGGAACAGTGTAAAGCTGGTGGTAGTTTTGATTGTCGTGCTGTAGGCCCATAAAGCTGAAAACACCATATGATGTCAGTTGGTCTTATGTTTATTAATGGTGCGTTGTAACATGGTTTTGAGGAATTTATTGACAGCCTCAACCTACCCATTGGACTGAGGGTAGTATGGGGAGGCAAACTCATAGGTGAAGCCTAACTTTGAGGAGATCCCTGCAAATATTTTGTTCTCAAAGTGTTTACCATGAATAGAATCTAACTGTTGTGGAACTTTGAAATGGGTATGACATGGTTGAAGAAAAAATGCATTGTTGTGTCATCAGTGTTGTTAAATGTGGGAATGGCTTTGGCCCATTTGGTAAAATAATCCATTGCCACCACAATGTACTTGTGTCCATTACTCGAGGGAGGATTACAAGTCATGGAATCGATGCCCCATTTACAAAATGGGTTGGCCATGATGATTGGGTGTAGAAGAGCTAGTGGATCTTGTGCTTTGTTTGCATAAAGCTAGAATTTATCACATCACTTGAAAGCGTGGATGCAGTCATGAAACAAAGTGGGCCAGAAGTGTCTCTCTCGAATGAATTTTTGGGCAGTAGACATACTCGAAAGGTGACCACTGCAAGCGTCGTTTTGGAAATCATTCAAGACTATGTCAGCTTCATCGATGGCAAGACATCGTCGAAGGATGGTATCGACCCCGGGTCGGTAAAGAATGTCTTCAATGATGAGGTATCGGGGAGCCTGATGGCGATTGCATCGGTGATCATCTCTAGAGAGGTGAGACCCGAAATTTTGTGTACGAAGGTAGACGAGAAGGTCATCGTACCAAGGGTCGTTTGAGGGGATGAAGAAGAGGTGTTCATTGGGGAAATATTCATTGATGGGGGATGCTTTGGAATATGAGGGAAAAGTAGTAATGAGTTCGGCTAGGACAAGAGCTTTCTTACTTTTGGGAGTAGATCTGTCGTCGGTTGAGAAAGTACTGCATGGGGTTGGAATCTGCCACAACCTTGGTAGTTCGAAGCAGAATCTAATGTCACAGTTTTTGGACTACGAGGACAACCGCTAACGCGATTTTTTCGTCATGATTATATTTTAAGGGTGGGCCTAAAAGGTTTTTACTAATGTAGTAGATCACATGTTCACGCCCATCATCCCCTAATTGAATGAGGACTCCTGCGACTAAAAAAATAGACGATGATAAGTAGAGGATGTAATCATGAGCATAGTCTGGGGGACTAATCAAAGGGGCATTGGATAGGAATATTTTAAATCATCAAAAGTTTTTTGATCTTATTTGTCCCATCGAAATGGGATATCATGGTGTAGTAAGAAGAGAAAACCATGTGTGTGAGTGGTATAATCTGGGACAAAGCGACGTAAAAAGTTGGCTTTGGCTTGTAGGTTCTGCAGTTGGCGTAAAGTCCTAGGTGGTGGAATTTTTGTGATAGCTTGGACCTTGAGGGGGTCTACAGTGATGTTGTGTTGGGAAACAATGAACCTGAGGAGGTTCCTAGAAGTGATGAAAAAGACACACTTGAGGGGGTTCAAGTGGATATTATATTGGCGACATCGTTGAAAAACGATGTGTAAGTCGTCTAAATGTTGGGTTCACTTTTTGGATCGAGCAGTGAGGTCATCCAAATAAGTGAGCATGATGCGAGCAAGATCATGAAATACGTATGTCATGTCCCATTGGAACGTATCACCGACATTTTTGAGCCCAAAGGGCATGACGTGATAAGCAAAGGTTCCCCAAGGGGTTGTAAAAGTGGTTTTGTACCGATCGATTGGGTGGATTGAATTTGATTGTAGCAGGAGAACCCATCCATAAAGGGCAGTGCCTCGTGGCCAGCGCAATCATCGATTATTTGGTCGATGAAAGGGGTTGGGAAGTTGTCTTTGGGACAAGCATGGTTGAGGTCACGAAATTATGTGTAGACGTGAATGGTTCCTTGTTTTTTTTTAATAGGGATGGGGTTGGAGACCCAAGAAGTGTATGCAATGGGGTAAATGAACCCAACAACACGTAATTTGTCAATTTCAGCTTTGATAGTCCCATATTTGGATGGGTGGAGGGGGTGTTGCTTTTGACGAACAGGGGCAATATCTGTCCATGTGTCTATTCGATGTTCGACTATAGAAGGATCGAGGCCAAGCATCTACGTATATGACCAGGAAAAAATATCCTAGTATTCCTGAAAGAGAGTGTTGTAAGAAATGACTTCTTTAGGGGAGCATGCGACGCCAATTGTGATCTCTTCTACGATGCTTGGTTTAATGGAAATGTCAATTTTGACTATGGGGGAGATATTGGTCATGTTTCCTTCTTCAAAATCATCGGGGACAGGAATAGGGTTTCTGAACCAGTGAATATGCCCCGGAGGAATAAAATCCTTGGCTTCGATTGCGTACAAGGAGGCTTGGGAAGGAGGGTGAAAGACCTCTTGTGAGATAAAAAGTGCTCGATAATGGAGAGCATTCCATGGGAAATCATGGGTAGTCAGTTCCTCCAAGATATCTTCGTCGCAGTGGAAAATGCGAGAATACAGAGGATCTTGGGAGATGGTAGGGGGAATCGTCAGCGGATAAGTGTTAGTGGCCTCAAGGGATGAGGACGTAGAAGGGAGATCGTGTACATGGTGCGATGGCTCGCTTGACATAAACCAAATGTCAAGATATTGTGGATGATATCTCATTTGCGTGGGGACTAACAAATAAATATAATGAATGTTAGTAATGTGAGCATCAGTATGGAGTGCCTAAGAGGGCTCATGCAAAGGTGTGTGTCATATTGCGGCTAATGTTTGGCAGAATTGAGGTAGAGTTGGGAAATGATGAGTGTAATGGCTATATTTTGAGCATATGGAACAAGCAAAATTGGTTCGTAAACATTTCTTGTGTGTGGTTGAATAATTTGTAGCAACAGATGTACTTGGTGGAGTGGAAAGCAATGCGGTTTCTTTAGGGAGATGGATAAGATTTCATGACTCGGGAAGGGTAGGACATATGTTAGTGGGGTGTCCTTCTCTTTTAGATAGTGCACAAGGAGGTTGAGCTTGGGGAGGGAGTGGAGCTATGGGCTTGTTCTTCCTTCGTCTACCCCCGGTAGTGGTGGTGTTTACGCTAATTGGGGGTGGGGGTGGTGTGGTAGGAGCATGTACCAGGATCTACATCGATAATCCATTTTTCTGAGGAGGGAGAGATGGTGTAGGAACCATAGAGGGTGCGTGGAGATACCATACAGGGATGGTGAGAACCATGTTGGGAAGGGTGAGGGTAGCAACTACCTGGAATGCTTGGACTCCAAGTGGGGGGTAGAAAAAGGGGATTTGGAAAATGGCTTGGGGGACTGTCTCCCAAACTGGTTTTTCCCTTAGATGGGGGGAATGTCTAGGACAAGTGGTGTGGTGGTGTTTTCAGGGAATTCCTGAGGTAGGGATTCTCCGAGAGGGGACTCAGTAAGAAGAGTATTGTCTCCGATATTTGTTCCATTAGAAGAAACTACACACACTTGGGCTAAAATAGATGAGTTTAGGAGAGGTGGTGCTCCATGATAAGTTCCTAACAAGGATGGGTCTTTGAATATTCCAGGGACGATGTCGATGACTAAAAAAGCGTCCAAGATAACGTGGACAAGAGGGAGGATGTTATCAATATTGGTGGAATGATTAGGCTCGTAATGTGTAAGTTGGTTGATGGTGACGATTGTCCCATTATGGGGGAACATCATCTTATGAAACACAAAAGAGGATACTACCTTCATAGCATACATGTAGCTACATACAAACAAGATATTGTAATCAGGTGGAGCGTCGATAACTTCAATGTCAATCAGGATGGTTTTTCCCCCAAGTTCTACAGGGACATTTTGGAAGAGCCCTTCAGGGGATGATGGTTGACCATCATAAGCTCTCAAGGTGATGGCAGATGGTACTAGCTCAAGTGAGCCAAGTTTCTTCCATAATAATTTGGACATGATGCATGTGGATGCACCTTCATCGATGATGCACGGATGAACTGTGATGTTCTGGATCTTAACTAGTATCTGGAAGTCTACTAGAGTGGGGAGGCATGGTTCTCCGCTATCTAAATCAAAGGTGCTTAGTCAAGTATCGGCTGGGTCGACTGCCCCCAAGGCAGAAAGCAAGGATTTTCATTGTGATGGACAGGTTTGGAGGACATCCAACATAGACATGGCTACAGGAGATTGTGCTAATTCATCGACCAGACTGTAGTTATGGGATGCCCTAGAATGAGGGTTATGTATGTTCCGTCGTAAAGGTATGCAGGGTATATGGGGGTTTGGTTCAACGTTAGGGTGTGGGATCATCAATGGTTGTCCTATTGTAGATGGATTTGTTTTTTATGTGTTTGGGGTAGATTCAGGAGGCATGTCATACTGATGGTTGCGTGTTTGCAAAAGAATCTCCCCTTCGCTAGTATGGAGGATATTGCGATCGACTGGATTTTCGGGTTGATTGGGACTCTGGTTTTGATATTGCCCCATTTGTGGTGGGGTAGAGTTTATATGTTATTAAGTATTCATCAAACCTTGGTGTGGAGTGGTTTTTTTAAAAAATACTGGAGGTGGTAGTTGCAAATAATTTTTTGGGGTTGGCTGAGGGGCAAGTGGTGTTGGAGGGTGGTGTGTGGTCATGGATTCTTTCATCTGTTTGTAATCAGAAATTCGGTGGAAGTGGTGAGTATAATGTTCATACTCACCACATTGAGCATAAGGGAACTTAGTCCTGAGATTATTGGTCTTCCCTTGTTGTGGTTGATTTTTATTGTTTCCCCCTTGGGGGTTCTGGTTGCCTTGATTCTGGTTTCCCCCAATGAGACATTTTTGTTGGGGGGTATTTCTTCCTGGTCTTAGGTTGCTATTGTTTCAATTTTTTCCTTTCTTCTTGGCATTATTCAGTTGATGGGCTAGATTGGTCATATTCAACTGTTCAAAAGAATGAACCTATTGAATGGGAGAGGGATGAACAAAGTTATCACTGTCATGTGGTTGTTCTGGTGGAGGAGCAACTAGCTGGGGGGGACTAGGAAATGGAAAATATGGATTGTTTTGTGGAGATGATCCATATGGCGTATAGGAATTTGAAGTAATTCCATTAATGTTGGGGTTATATACGGGGGTTGGGAGTGGGCATGTATTTGATTGAGAGAACAGATGCATCAGGGGTACCAGTGGGGGTCCCCCCAATGTCTGAGGGGGGACAATAAGATATGATTGTTGGTGTGTGTGAGGAGAGTAATAAGATGTCCCTCCATATGGTTGAGGATACTATTTTTCCCCATAATTAGGTGATAGGTGGAAGTAAGGGTTGAGGTGTGTCATAGAACCAATCAACCCATTCACAGCATAGGAAACCCCAAGTTTGTCTTGGACAAATGGTAAGGGTCTAGGTGCATCAAGAAATACTGTGTACAAGTAACTTGATTGAGAACATATGAGGTCGAATTGTTGGGCCTTGATGATGGCTTCCTCTTCTGATTAGGGAAAATCGGATGTTACATCCTTGGAAATCACAGAGATGAGTGATTTAAGAAACCAATCGAGACGTTGTTCCTTGGTGGTTTCTTCTTTACACAAATTATGTCATCGGCGCCATTCATGGATGTGGTTGGCGATATGGATAGCAGTGGTTTTCTTGAACTTGAAGAGAAGTTCTAAGTTAGTTTTATGAGGAACTTGTAATTGGAAAAAGGACAAAAAGGCCTTGGCCAATGATTCAAAGGTCACATGGGATCCTGATTTTTCATTCACATACCATTTGGATGATGAACTAGTGAGGGTTCTTTGAAACAACCTCAAGCAGATGGAATTATCCATGATGTTGTTTGAAGAGAACCATAAGTGGAAGGTCATAACATGGTTGGTAGGGTCTTCCCCTGGTTTTCTTTCAAACTTCAGAATATCTGAAGGCAATTTGGTAGGAATATTGGGCCAAGTCGCATCGTGTAAAATGGGGTCATTCGTGAGTATGGTTAAATCAGGAATGTTGAGGGATTCCAAGTATGGCAAAGGGGGATTTTGAGGAGGATTAGTTCCATCCATTGTGTGTGTAGGCAGTGTACCTGTCCCTTGAGAGGGATTTGGGGAGTTTGTACTTCTTCCTTGAGAAGAAGTTTGACCCCCACCTCCTTGTGAAGGAAATCCACTAGATGGATTGCCTTGAGTATTTGACCCAAGCAAAGTGGAACCAATTAAAGTTGATCCCAAGATAGTAGTACTCACTAGGGTGTGATATGGTTGAGCCAGTGAGTTGGCAAGACTAGGGACTCCTCCTAGAATAGGAGGGAGATTCTGCAAGCATCTACAATGACATAGATTTTGTGGTTCCCCTATTGTTCCTACTAACAAAGTGAATGTGTGAAAATGGTGACAAGAGTGAAATAAATGAACAAGTGATTTTTATATTTTTGACCTTCACAAAATAGTATAACTCATAATTGCATGTAATCAAATGAACATCATACATAAATCAACTGTGAAATAAACAAGCATGTGGATAGGTGGATTTTTTCTGTGTGGGGAGAAAACAAAAATAAATGCTCGTGTCCTAAAAGACCTATTGTCCTTTCTCTCAATTTAGCATTGGGCCTTCAAATAGCACTCGACAGTGGGGTCTGAATCCACCGAAAGAGGAACTAATGAAGGTTGAAGTAGTCAGTTATAATGAGTGGTAGAGGGTGCATATCCCGAAAGAGATGGAGATATTTCCCAATAGCCACACAAAATATGACCAAGGTGTGATTGAAACCCACAACCCCCACCTAAGTAGATATCCTATGTTTGGCCACTAAGTACCTTGGTCAAAGTGATACATTTATATTTTCGACCTAAAAAATGGGTCACAGGATGGATACCCTCACAAGAGTTGGGTGACTCAAGAAGGGATGCGCAAAACATTCGAATCTTGGTCTTCGACCCTTCACGGGTATTTCCTTGCCTTATGGTATGGGAACACTTGACTTGGAGGATTTGAAGGATCCCTATTCTCAACTTCTATTGTTTCAAAATGTGAGAGCCTAATAACGGGGGGTTATTTGGATGCCTACCCCCAAGATCCTACCTAGACTAAAAACTTTCTTTTAGGCACCGCCTGTGGAAGAAAATTTAGTGAATTCTTAAAAAAAAAATAGATGGAATAGGCTGAGAGATTAGGGTCATGGACCAACCTCGTTTGAATTTAATTGGTGTGGATAATTTCTAAAGAAGTAGTTAGATATTTTGGAGTTCCTTTGAAGTACTTTGTGGGTACTTAAAAGGAAAGCTTACTTCAACCTCCACTATTCTAATAGAAATTATGTGTGTGATGAGTGGCTTTGTGTGCAAGAAAGTGGAAAGTGTGCAAAATATTTTTAATAAGTTAAGTGTAAGATTGTAGCATGTAGACTTCGTGTGGTCCTTACAAATCTTTTTACCTATCTTACTAAGTTATTTGGTACAACCTTGTGGAATATTTAAAGCCCTAGAGAACTAGCAATGTGGACATATGGGTCCTTACTTGATCCTTTAAACTCCCTAGAATGTTGTCTATATTAAAAAATATTTTGAAACTATCGTAGGGTTGTAAATATGTGGGCCCGTTACTTGATCTTTTAAACTTTCCTAGAGTGTTGTCTAGACTAAGAAAAACTTTTGAAACTATCCTAGGATTGTAGACGTGTGCGCATGTATGGGCCCTTACAAATATTTAAGATAATTTTCAAAACTAAGAGGTACCCAAAGGGAGTTTTTTCCTCTCCTAATGATTTAAGGGAGATGAAATTTCCTTTTAATCACCTTTTTTTTTATTCATGATATCACACTTGGGTGCGGGGGAAGAACATACTTGGGGTTTAAAATTGATTTCTAGTCCCAAATTATTTTATTGTGTTTTGAAAAAGCAATAACCTTAACTCAAAGTTTGAAATTCCAAATGATTTATCCATGTGGAAACAAAGAAAAGAGAAGAATAGTATTTATTTTTACCCCTATGTGCTTATGTTATCTAACCTTTCTTATGATAAAGGAATCTAAGTGAAGTGTGATTGCTTTACAAAGTGCAGGAAATTAAAATCTGAAGGCAAGGGGCCCTCAAACCACTCAAAAAACCCTTACAATTTGCAAAAAATAGAACTTGTGCACGGGCTGTGGTTCTATCAGTTGCGCCAAGTGCGTAGGTTTATGAAAACTCTTACGTGCACACAACGCAGAGTGCACAGAATGTGCGTCTGTGTGCCTCGAAAGTTGTGCACTTACTGTCACGTGTCGGGAAAGAAATTTCAAGATGAAATTCTCTTTCCTTGGCTCTGAATTCTGGATTTGGAAGACTAGACTAGGCTGGTTTTGGTACTTGCATAGCCAAACAATTAGAAATAAGTTCTCTCAAGACTTAAGTAGGGAGGAATTTGATTCACTTCCCCAGTATGGTCACTGATCCGTTGTGTTGGTTTTGTCACATGGGTGAGAAAAAACACAACACTTACTTGCCTAGTTAAGTCAGTTAAACAAGACAGAGGGTTGTGAGTTGATGAGATAACCAAATACACATGAAACAAGGAAAAAAAAAAATGTTAGAAAACTTGCAAGAACTAGAACCATGAAAATGACAATCATATAGCTACCAATGGATCAATATATTGATAGGATATCACCGTTGAGAAAGACAGGGACTTATGAATCCCCTCTTCCTCCTTGGGAGGGATTTTGAGTTCCCCAATAGAGAGCTCTTCTCTTCATACAATGGAAAGTAACAATGGTGAAGAAACACAATGCCAATCCTCTCAAGAGGTGAGTGGAATGGCCCTTTCTATAGTGTTTGAATAATTCAAAGAGAAAGGAGGATTTTCCAAGAAGAATTCTTGCAGCATAACAATACCTTGAAGTTCTTCTTTTTCTAGCATACCCATGGCATATATTTATAGTATCGATTCATGGCAAGATATAATTGGTTCNCGTTTGAGGGGATGAAGAAGAGGTGTTCATTGGGGAAATATTCATTGATGGGGGATGCTTTCAAATATGAGGGAAAAGTAGTAATGAGTTCGGCTAGGACAAGAGCTTTCTTACTTTTGGGAGTAGATAACTCTAGATCGTATTCCTGAAGGATAACGATCCATCGCAAAAATTTGTCGTTGATCTGTCGTCGGTTGAGAAAGTACTGCATGGGGTTGGAATCTGCCACAACCTTGGTAGTTCGAAGAAGAATCTAATGTCGCAGTTTTTGGACTACGAGGACAACCGCTAACGCGATTTTTTCGTCATGATTATATTTTAAGGGTGGGCCTAAAAGGTTTTTACTAATGTAGTAGATCACATGTTCACACCCATCATCCCCTAATTGAATGAGGACTCCTGCGACTAAAAAAATAGACGATGATAAGTAGAGGATGTAATCGTGAGCATAGTCTGGGGGACTAATCAAAGGGGCATTGGATAGGAATATTTTAAATCATCAAAAGTTTTTTGATCTTATTTGTCCCATCGAAATGGGATATCATGGTGTAGTAAGAAGAGAAAACCATGTGTGTGAGTGGTATAATCTGGGACAAAGCGACGTAAAAAGTTGGCTTTGGCTTGTAGGTTCTGCAGTTGGCGTAAAGTCCTAGGTGGTGGAATTTTTGTGATAGCTTGGACCTTGAGGGGGTCTACAGTGATGTTGTGTTGGGAAACAATGAACCTGAGGAGGTTCCTAGAAGTGATGAAAAAGACACACTTGAGGGGGTTCAAGTGGATATTATATTGGCGACATCGTTGAAAAACGATGTGTAAGTCGTCTAAATGTTGGGTTCACTTTTTGGATCGAGCAGTGAGGTCATCCAAATAAGTGAGCATGATGCGAGCAAGATCATGAAATACGTATGTCATGTCCCATTGGAACGTATCACCGACATTTTTGAGCCCAAAGGGCATGACGTGATAAGCAAAGGTTCCCCAAGGGGTTGTAAAAGTGGTTTTGTACCGATCGATTGGGTGGATTGAATTTGATTGTAGCAGGAGAACCCATCCATAAAGGGCAGTGCCTCGTGGCCAGCGCAATCATCGATTATTTGGTCGATGAAAGGGGTTGGGAAGTTGTCTTTGGGACAAGCATGGTTGAGGTCACGAAATTATGTGTAGACGTGAATGGTTCCTTGTTTTTTTTTAATAGGGATGGGGTTGGAGACCCAAGAAGTGTATGCAATGGGGTAAATGAACCCAACAACACGTAATTTGTCAATTTCAGCTTTGATAGTCCCATATTTGGATGGGTGGAGGGGGTGTTGCTTTTGACGAACAGGGGCAATATCTGTCCATGTGTCTATTCGATGTTCGACTATAGAAGGATCGAGGCCAAGCATCTACGTATATGACCAGGAAAAAATATCCTAGTATTCCTGAAAGAGAGTGTTGTAAGAAATGACTTCTTTAGGGGAGCATGCGACGCCAATTGTGATCTCTTCTACGATGCTTGGTTTAATGGAAATGTCAATTTTGACTATGGGGGAGATATTGGTCATGTTTCCTTCTTCAAAATCATCGGGGACAGGAATAGGGTTTCTGAACCAGTGAATATGCCCCGGAGGAATAAAATCCTTGGCTTCGATTGCGTACAAGGAGGCTTGGGAAGGAGGGTGAAAGACCTCTTGTGAGATAAAAAGTGCTCGATAATGGAGAGCATTCCATGGGAAATCATGGGTAGTCAGTTCCTCCAAGATATCTTCGTCGCAGTGGAAAATGCGAGAATACAGAGGATCTTGGGAGATGGTAGGGGGAATCGTCAGCGGATAAGTGTTAGTGGCCTCAAGGGATGAGGACGTAGAAGGGAGATCGTGTACATGGTGCGATGGCTCGCTTGACATAAACCAAATGTCAAGATATTGTGGATGATATCTCATTTGCGTGGGGACTAACAAATAAATATAATGAATGTTAGTAATGTGAGCATCAGTATGGAGTGCCTAAGAGGGCTCATGCAAAGGTGTGTGTCATATTGCGGCTAATGTTTGGCAGAATTGAGGTAGAGTTGGGAAATGATGAGTGTAATGGCTATATTTTGAGCATATGGAACAAGCAAAATTGGTTCGTAAACATTTCTTGTGTGTGGTTGAATAATTTGTAGCAACAGATGTACTTGGTGGAGTGGAAAGCAATGCGGTTTCTTTAGGGAGATGGATAAGATTTCATGACTCGGGAAGGGTAGGACATATGTTAGTGGGGTGTCCTTCTCTTTTAGATAGTGCACAAGGAGGTTGAGCTTGGGGAGGGAGTGGAGCTATGGGCTTGTTCTTCCTTCGTCTACCCCCGGTAGTGGTGGTGTTTACGCTAATTGGGGGTGGGGGTGGTGTGGTAGGAGCATGTACCAGGATCTACATCGATAATCCATTTTTCTGAGGAGGGAGAGATGGTGTAGGAACCATAGAGGGTGCGTGGAGATACCATACAGGGATGGTGAGAACCATGTTGGGAAGGGTGAGGGTAGCAACTACCTGGAATGCTTGGACTCCAAGTGGGGGGTAGAAAAAGGGGATTTGGAAAATGGCTTGGGGGACTGTCTCCCAAACTGGTTTTTCCCTTAGATGGGGGGAATGTCTAGGACAAGTGGTGTGGTGGTGTTTTCAGGGAATTCCTGAGGTAGGGATTCTCCGAGAGGGGACTCAGTAAGAAGAGTATTGTCTCCGATATTTGTTCCATTAGAAGAAACTACACACACTTGGGCTAAAATAGATGAGTTTAGGAGAGGTGGTGCTCCATGATAAGTTCCTAACAAGGATGGGTCTTTGAATATTCCAGGGACGATGTCGATGACTAAAAAAGCGTCCAAGATAACGTGGACAAGAGGGAGGATGTTATCAATATTGGTGGAATGATTAGGCTCGTAATGTGTAAGTTGGTTGATGGTGACGATTGTCCCATTATGGGGGAACATCATCTTATGAAACACAAAAGAGGATACTACCTTCATAGCATACATGTAGCTACATACAAACAAGATATTGTAATCAGGTGGAGCGTCGATAACTTCAATGTCAATCAGGATGGTTTTTCCCCCAAGTTCTACAGGGACATTTTGGAAGAGCCCTTCAGGGGATGATGGTTGACCATCATAAGCTCTCAAGGTGATGGCAGATGGTACTAGCTCAAGTGAGCCAAGTTTCTTCCATAATAATTTGGACATGATGCATGTGGATGCACCTTCATCGATGATGCACGGATGAACTGTGATGTTCTGGATCTTAACTAGTATCTGGAAGTCTACTAGAGTGGGGAGGCATGGTTCTCCGCTATCTAAATCAAAGGTGCTTAGTCAAGTATCGGCTGGGTCGACTGCCCCCAAGGCAGAAAGCAAGGATTTTCATTGTGATGGACAGGTTTGGAGGACATCCAACATAGACATGGCTACAGGAGATTGTGCTAATTCATCGACCAGACTGTAGTTATGGGATGCCCTAGAATGAGGGTTATGTATGTTCCGTCGTAAAGGTATGCAGGGTATATGGGGGTTTGGTTCAACGTTAGGGTGTGGGATCATCAATGGTTGTCCTATTGTAGATGGATTTGTTTTTTATGTGTTTGGGGTAGATTCAGGAGGCATGTCATACTGATGGTTGCGTGTTTGCAAAAGAATCTCCCCTTCGCTAGTATGGAGGATATTGCGATCGACTGGATTTTCGGGTTGATTGGGACTCTGGTTTTGATATTGCCCCATTTGTGGTGGGGTAGAGTTTATATGTTATTAAGTATTCATCAAACCTTGGTGTGGAGTGGTTTTTTTAAAAAATACTGGAGGTGGTAGTTGCAAATAATTTTTTGGGGTTGGCTGAGGGGCAAGTGGTGTTGGAGGGTGGTGTGTGGTCATGGATTCTTTCATCTGTTTGTAATCAGAAATTCGGTGGAAGTGGTGAGTATAATGTTCATACTCACCACATTGAGCATAAGGGAACTTAGTCCTGAGATTATTGGTCTTCCCTTGTTGTGGTTGATTTTTATTGTTTCCCCCTTGGGGGTTCTGGTTGCCTTGATTCTGGTTTCCCCCAATGAGACATTTTTGTTGGGGGGTATTTCTTCCTGGTCTTAGGTTGCTATTGTTTCAATTTTTTCCTTTCTTCTTGGCATTATTCAGTTGATGGGCTAGATTGGTCATATTCAACTGTTCAAAAGAATGAACCTATTGAATGGGAGAGGGATGAACAAAGTTATCACTGTCATGTGGTTGTTCTGGTGGAGGAGCAACTAGCTGGGGGGGACTAGGAAATGGAAAATATGGATTGTTTTGTGGAGATGATCCATATGGCGTATAGGAATTTGAAGTAATTCCATTAATGTTGGGGTTATATACGGGGGTTGGGAGTGGGCATGTATTTGATTGAGAGAACAGATGCATCAGGGGTACCAGTGGGGGTCCCCCCAATGTCTGAGGGGGGACAATAAGATATGATTGTTGGTGTGTGTGAGGAGAGTAATAAGATGTCCCTCCATATGGTTGAGGATACTATTTTTCCCCATAATTAGGTGATAGGTGGAAGTAAGGGTTGAGGTGTGTCATAGAACCAATCAACCCATTCACAGCATAGGAAACCCCAAGTTTGTCTTGGACAAATGGTAAGGGTCTAGGTGCATCAAGAAATACTGTGTACAAGTAACTTGATTGAGAACATATGAGGTCGAATTGTTGGGCCTTGATGATGGCTTCCTCTTCTGATTAGGGAAAATCGGATGTTACATCCTTGGAAATCACAGAGATGAGTGATTTAAGAAACCAATCGAGACGTTGTTCCTTGGTGGTTTCTTCTTTACACAAATTATGTCATCGGCGCCATTCATGGATGTGGTTGGCGATATGGATAGCAGTGGTTTTCTTGAACTTGAAGAGAAGTTCTAAGTTAGTTTTATGAGGAACTTGTAATTGGAAAAAGGACAAAAAGGCCTTGGCCAATGATTCAAAGGTCACATGGGATCCTGATTTTTCATTCACATACCATTTGGATGATGAACTAGTGAGGGTTCTTTGAAACAACCTCAAGCAGATGGAATTATCCATGATGTTGTTTGAAGAGAACCATAAGTGGAAGGTCATAACATGGTTGGTAGGGTCTTCCCCTGGTTTTCTTTCAAACTTCAGAATATCTGAAGGCAATTTGGTAGGAATATTGGGCCAAGTCGCATCGTGTAAAATGGGGTCATTCGTGAGTATGGTTAAATCAGGAATGTTGAGGGATTCCAAGTATGGCAAAGGGGGATTTTGAGGAGGATTAGTTCCATCCATTGTGTGTGTAGGCAGTGTACCTGTCCCTTGAGAGGGATTTGGGGAGTTTGTACTTCTTCCTTGAGAAGAAGTTTGACCCCCACCTCCTTGTGAAGGAAATCCACTAGATGGATTGCCTTGAGTATTTGACCCAAGCAAAGTGGAACCAATTAAAGTTGATCCCAAGATAGTAGTACTCACTAGGGTGTGATATGGTTGAGCCAGTGAGTTGGCAAGACTAGGGACTCCTCCTAGAATAGGAGGGAGATTCTGCAAGCATCTACAATGACATAGATTTTGTGGTTCCCCTATTGTTCCTACTAACAAAGTGAATGTGTGAAAATGGTGACAAGAGTGAAATAAATGAACAAGTGATTTTTATATTTTTGACCTTCACAAAATAGTATAACTCATAATTGCATGTAATCAAATGAACATCATACATAAATCAACTGTGAAATAAACAAGCATGTGGATAGGTGGATTTTTTCTGTGTGGGGAGAAAACAAAAATAAATGCTCGTGTCCTAAAAGACCTATTGTCCTTTCTCTCAATTTAGCATTGGGCCTTCAAATAGCACTCGACAGTGGGGTCTGAATCCACCGAAAGAGGAACTAATGAAGGTTGAAGTAGTCAGTTATAATGAGTGGTAGAGGGTGCATATCCCGAAAGAGATGGAGATATTTCCCAATAGCCACACAAAATATGACCAAGGTGTGATTGAAACCCACAACCCCCACCTAAGTAGATATCCTATGTTTGGCCACTAAGTACCTTGGTCAAAGTGATACATTTATATTTTCGACCTAAAAAATGGGTCACAGGATGGATACCCTCACAAGAGTTGGGTGACTCAAGAAGGGATGCGCAAAACATTCGAATCTTGGTCTTCGACCCTTCACGGGTATTTCCTTGCCTTATGGTATGGGAACACTTGACTTGGAGGATTTGAAGGATCCCTATTCTCAACTTCTATTGTTTCAAAATGTGAGAGCCTAATAACGGGGGGTTATTTGGATGCCTACCCCCAAGATCCTACCTAGACTAAAAACTTTCTTTTAGGCACCGCCTGTGGAAGAAAATTTAGTGAATTCTTAAAAAAAAAATAGATGGAATAGGCTGAGAGATTAGGGTCATGGACCAACCTCGTTTGAATTTAATTGGTGTGGATAATTTCTAAAGAAGTAGTTAGATATTTTGGAGTTCCTTTGAAGTACTTTGTGGGTACTTAAAAGGAAAGCTTACTTCAACCTCCACTATTCTAATAGAAATTATGTGTGTGATGAGTGGCTTTGTGTGCAAGAAAGTGGAAAGTGTGCAAAATATTTTTAATAAGTTAAGTGTAAGATTGTAGCATGTAGACTTCGTGTGGTCCTTACAAATCTTTTTACCTATCTTACTAAGTTATTTGGTACAACCTTGTGGAATATTTAAAGCCCTAGAGAACTAGCAATGTGGACATATGGGTCCTTACTTGATCCTTTAAACTCCCTAGAATGTTGTCTATATTAAAAAATATTTTGAAACTATCGTAGGGTTGTAAATATGTGGGCCCGTTACTTGATCTTTTAAACTTTCCTAGAGTGTTGTCTAGACTAAGAAAAACTTTTGAAACTATCCTAGGATTGTAGACGTGTGCGCATGTATGGGCCCTTACAAATATTTAAGATAATTTTCAAAACTAAGAGGTACCCAAAGGGAGTTTTTTCCTCTCCTAATGATTTAAGGGAGATGAAATTTCCTTTTAATCACCTTTTTTTTTATTCATGATATCACACTTGGGTGCGGGGGAAGAACATACTTGGGGTTTAAAATTGATTTCTAGTCCCAAATTATTTTATTGTGTTTTGAAAAAGCAATAACCTTAACTCAAAGTTTGAAATTCCAAATGATTTATCCATGTGGAAACAAAGAAAAGAGAAGAATAGTATTTATTTTTACCCCTATGTGCTTATGTTATCTAACCTTTCTTATGATAAAGGAATCTAAGTGAAGTGTGATTGCTTTACAAAGTGCAGGAAATTAAAATCTGAAGGCAAGGGGCCCTCAAACCACTCAAAAAACCCTTACAATTTGCAAAAAATAGAACTTGTGCACGGGCTGTGGTTCTATCAGTTGCGCCAAGTGCGTAGGTTTATGAAAACTCTTACGTGCACACAACGCAGAGTGCACAGAATGTGCGTCTGTGTGCCTCGAAAGTTGTGCACTTACTGTCACGTGTCGGGAAAGAAATTTCAAGATGAAATTCTCTTTCCTTGGCTCTGAATTCTGGATTTGGAAGACTAGACTAGGCTGGTTTTGGTACTTGCATAGCCAAACAATTAGAAATAAGTTCTCTCAAGACTTAAGTAGGGAGGAATTTGATTCACTTCCCCAGTATGGTCACTGATCCGTTGTGTTGGTTTTGTCACATGGGTGAGAAAAAACACAACACTTACTTGCCTAGTTAAGTCAGTTAAACAAGACAGAGGGTTGTGAGTTGATGAGATAACCAAATACACATGAAACAAGGAAAAAAAAAAATGTTAGAAAACTTGCAAGAACTAGAACCATGAAAATGACAATCATATAGCTACCAATGGATCAATATATTGATAGGATATCACCGTTGAGAAAGACAGGGACTTATGAATCCCCTCTTCCTCCTTGGGAGGGATTTTGAGTTCCCCAATAGAGAGCTCTTCTCTTCATACAATGGAAAGTAACAATGGTGAAGAAACACAATGCCAATCCTCTCAAGAGGTGAGTGGAATGGCCCTTTCTATAGTGTTTGAATAATTCAAAGAGAAAGGAGGATTTTCCAAGAAGAATTCTTGCAGCATAACAATACCTTGAAGTTCTTCTTTTTCTAGCATACCCATGGCATATATTTATAGTATCGATTCATGGCAAGATATAATTGGTTCATAATGTGAACAAGGGGCCCTTTAGGGAACTTCCTAGCCCTTGGCTAGCCTCCAAGCTAGATTTCGCTCACATATGAGTGTCAAATCGTGTTGGGGGTCGGACTAGAAGTGGTTGAGAGGCCGACAAGATTCATAAATGTGTCATTCATGAGAAGTGTGTGGATTTTCTCGTAGACAGTCGTGCATCCTGCACATTCTGTGCACAATGCACAATTAGGGTTGTGTTAGCCTGTGCATTCTGTGCACAGTGAGCACGCTTCCTTTGGTGAATTTGTCCACTTTGATTTTTGAACCAAGTATATAGTTTTATGCCCTTTTGATGGATTTTGATGTTGTACGTGTACTAATTGCCACTGGAATTGATGTCTTTCTTCAACTGTTGTTTTTAATGTTGAAAATAATTTCTCAATGATAACACTCGATATTGACCACCTCAACAAAATTAATAGTCAATATTCTACCATAGCCACCCTCCGATGGATCAACGGTTCTCGTTGACTCAGAGTGCATATTTTCTAGGAAGTATAGCCTACTTCAACAAAGGGTCTTGATCTACTTGTACATTATATCAACAACTACGATTATTTCTGGTTCAAAACACAGGATTTATGCAAGTTAAAATCTGAAATTCAAGACTTAGTCAATTGCAAGAATCCTTTAGGAGTTTCTTCACTCGTTTAACAACCCAGTTTGGGAAATTCTTCATTTAAGGTTCCTCCAAGATAAATCCTTAGTTCACATGCCTGTTTTATTTTCATAGACAACATATTACCATAGAGTACCTACCACACACATAGGAAGAACAATTACGTGTTTATGTCTTTATTTTAGAGTGATACAGAGTGTTCATATTCAGATGTGCAAAGAAAATATCTTCCCCTACAGAGTGCTCATATTCAGATGTGCAAAGAAAATATCTTCCTCTACGTGGCATAATGCCTGCGTGACACATGGATCAATCTTGGTATGCCACATGGGCTAATTTCAATTCAACACATCACCGTCGGGCATATGACCCTCCTCAATTCCCAGGATTATAGTTCAAAACCACTGGCTAGGATCTGATCTTCCTTTCACCGATCTATGGTCCTGGTCATCCCTCGGAGTACTGTTAGAAAAACAGGACTGTGGAGCAATAAAATAAAACAGATGCAAAAATAAAATACAAAAGATACACAATACAGTAGAGACACAAATATATGTGGTTCACCCAGTGTGGGCTACGTCCACTAGAGAAATTGCCAAGTCCTTCCTTTATTATTATCCAGCATATGAAGGGATACAACCTACAATAAACCCGTTGTAACTTCCTCTCCTTTCTCTCACAATATCCTATCTCATAATACAATATTCACCATAATGCATAGCCGCAATACATTTCCCTCATAACAGAGGGTTTCCTTCTAGGGAAAAAACCCTAACATAATTTCTACCATTAGATATGTGACCTTATAATGAACGGTCCAGATTTACAATGAAATTACAATACACTTTTACAAGGCAATTTTTCCTCTGGGGGCCCACTTGTCCCCAGACCCCACAGAGGGGGTAACCCCCCTCTGCACTTCCCCACGTGGAAGAGTGTACATACTTCTCGGGTGTAAATATTTCATGGGGTATAAACACGACTGAAAACAAAAGACCTCTGAATCAGGAAGATAAGCAGGCTCCACAACCAAAAACCTCCCACTTGGAGACTGATCTCAACAACTCCACCACTGTTGTATATGTTGGACTCTAAACCTTCTTGGACCTGGGAAATTTCTCATTTTCATATTCATTCTTGAAGACCAACTAAAACTGAGAAAGAACCCAATTTCTCCCTAGTTACTCCCTTTGTTAACATGTCTGCAGGATTCTGGCTAGTGTGTATCTTTTCCAACTTCAAATGTCCATCTTCCAAGAAAGATCATATGAAATGGTACCTCAATTGTATATGCTTAGTCTTTGAATGGAAGGTTGAGTTCTTTGCAAGATGAATGGCACTCTCACTGTCATAGTACAACCTGTTATTCTCTTGCTTATTTCCCAATTCCTCCATAAACCTCTGTAACCAAATCATGTCTTTACTAGCCTATGTAGCAGCAACATACTCTGCCTTTGTTGTTGAAAGTGCAAAAACCTTTTGCAGTTTTGAAATCCAACTTACTGTTGTTCCACCTATAGTAAAAACATAACCTGTGGTGCTCCTCCTACTATCTTTATCACCTGCCATATCTGAATCAACATATCCCTGTAGAAAAGTGTCTGAACCTCCAAAACATAA
>JZKD02S0584150.1:4376-44203 GCA_000966675.3 Picea glauca
GGAAGTGTGCAGTTGAAATATGGAAGTGGACAATTGCCAATGGTTGAATGTGTTCTCTGAATCTGGTGGTTTTTGGATGACCACAAACTGAATGTGTAGCAAAAAATGATGTCTTCTACTAAATGGTGATGGTGGTTTAAGGAAGACAAAAAATAAATTTGGTGGTTTAAGGATGACCACAAACTATGGAACTTGGCTCTAGGCTCAATGGTTCCCAAAACATTTCCTAAGTTAGCTAGAAGCTAGAAGATGATGCCTTCTACTAATTGGAAGTGCTCTCGAATGTTGGTTTAAAGATGACCATAAATTGTTTTCTAACAGAAGCTACAAGTATTATACTAAGTGGTGGTTTAAGGAAAACCACAAACTAGTCTGGTGGTTTTGGATGACCACAAACCAAATCACACTCGCTTGTTACTGTTTGATTTATGGGACTTAGAAACTTGAAGCCTAGCTATCAATCGTTGATGTCGTTCCCCCCTATCAAGGACAAGGTGAGAAGATGAAAAACTATCCATTGCAAGATGTGTCAATACTCGAGTGCAAATTCTACTGTATGACATAGATATCTTCTTGGGTATTGATGACCATCGCCAAGAATTCATCCACCCACAATGGTTCTTTACTCTTCCAAATTTATTTTGGCTAAAACATATGTCTGAATGATGATTTTATTTTCCAAAATTCTCGCAAGGATGAAGATCGTAACACTGATCTTCCATGTGGCCAACTAACTAACAATGTTGGCATATTGGAATCTACTCTTGAACTGGAGCAGGTGAATCTAAAATTTCTTGAAGCATTCAAACAGTATAGAACTAGATTGATTTAGTGTAATCTAGAATATGAAAGGTGACTTCATTTTCCTATCCAATACCAGTTCTATGCTTGTTGTGCTTGATTTATTCCCAAGGTTTGATGATTGGCTTGGAAAGACGAGGTTGTTTTGCACTCATATATGAATCTTTCTCACTGATTTTCTCATGCACTAGTTGTTGGTATAAATAGGAATCATCATCTTATAAAAGAGGGTTCTAAACAAGGACTAGTTCAAAATGTTGTCGAAGATTCTTTCTTTCAAGTGCACTGTGAAGAAGTCGAATATGAGTTTGCAACAGGGCTACTTTGGATTGCGAAACTTGTAATCAAGTTACAACAGACTGCAAAGTTTCTTTATCAGTGGTGACTATACTGTATATAGAAGAGATGATTATAGTGTTTAGTAACTCTAACAATTCCTCAACTCGATCCATAGCTCAAATTTCATAGGGTTTCTTGAAACTCCACCCTTTGACAATCAAACTCTACAATGCAAACATCAAATGGAGGGTGTCAACTTCTACTGAAAATGCACCCGTTTACAGAAAAACACAAGTAAACTTATGCAAGTATACCTCGATTCTAGAGTTGAATTGATTTTTAATGTGTTTTCAATGTGTTGGGTATGTTGGTCTCTATGATAAGTGCCTCTTCTCAAGTGCATCAATCCTAAGTGTGTAAGGCTCTGAGATCAATAGATCACCGAAAATATTAAGTTTCCTTTCAATGATTTAGGCACACGATCACAACTTTCTATGTGGGGACATGCAAAAAGTGATTGGAGTTATCTTTTCTCCAAAGACAAAACCATTTGAAAAACTTCTCATTTAAAAATTCATGTGTTACAATTGAAGGAACATAATCATGACTAGTGTCCAACTGGAAAATAACTATGTCGACCAATGATTTTAAGTAATAGAATTATGGTGACGAACATTGAAACATCCTCATCTCATGTAGAGGATAAATTATTGAAATAATAGTGTATATCATTAAAATAATCATTCTCGTTCTGCTAGCTAGAAAACTAATGAAAGGCAATGCAAAAATAAGTTGATGATAGAGAGAGGTGGTTGATATCTATACACATGATGATATCTCTTTCATAACTATGACATGTTCCAAACACAAATTATTCATTCATTGTTGGTAAAGGCTACACAAATGGAGAGTAAACTTTATACCACCCCATCTGCTTGAACAACACAAAAATGAATGCTTGCTTGTTCACTCCTTAAATCAATCCAGTGGTTGTTAGACATTGTGCGATAACAAGTAGCAATAGAATATTAAAATCACATATGTTGGATTGAATTCATATAATTATTTTGATCTGGATTGTATCTTTTAGGATATGTTCTCACGTCAAAATTTGAAACCGTGAGTTCCCATCACACTCTTAATATTATAGAGATAAAATCAAATCCTTTTCCGATATATATACCCTCACATGCTTTGGATCAATTATGCAATAAGTAGATCAAGGTTGTCGATTATATTGAAGGTTTCTCCCTAAAACAAAAACCTTACTTCCAACATTAATAGAATGGAAGAATTCAGAAGGAAAATGGAGATATGAAGGACTGGCTGAGGTGATGCAGGAGCATTGCCAACAAATCACAAATGGAAGACAATTGGGCGCACTATCAGGTATTTTGAAATATTTTGAATTCCAAAGTTGGTGTATTAATGTAATATCTGAAGAATATTTTGAGTTATGAACATCTTTAATGATCAGAGGTTGATCCATCACATAAGATTGGTGAGGGAATTCATTTTTCTTTAATGAGAAGGATTGCAGTACAGATTTGGAGCGTCCGCTCTTATCTGTTTGACTCAAATATTTATTGTAATAAATTTTCAGTAGTTGAAAGATTTTATTTCGATAGGATAGCATAGAGTAGTTGGAGGGAAAGGCTTGAAGAGCACCCCTTGTATAAATATTTGTATTGTTGCCAAGAAGAGGTTGTTGAATCTAGTGTGTAGATTTCCATTATAGTTGTTGTTAGCACTCTTGTGAAAAGGAGCCATTTCCATTGTATCCAGGAGCTGAGAGCTATGCATAAGTAGTATATGAATGTATGCAATTTTCAGTTGAATGAATATAATAGAGGAACATTGTCCTAAATGTATGTTGTCGTTGCGTCTATCTGAATGGGTGAATGGTAGACTTTTCTGTTTTATTCTTTGTTATTTCTTGTTCTTATATCTTTGCATGCATTTACATGGTTGAATGTATGAGTCACTGTGAAGAGTGAATAAGTTTCAATTGTTTCTCTTCTAGGAGCGAGTGCAAGGAGTGCATAGCGTTCACAAGGAGTGCGTTGACAGAGTTTGTTTCGACTCGTAAGATCAGAAGAGATAGCGTGAAATTGTGTATGCATGGAGTGCATAGATGTCCACAAGGAGTGCATGACATAGTTTTCAGACTCGAAATCTCAGGAGGAGTAGGGTGACTTTAGACACAAAGAGAGAATGTGTTGAAGAACAGTCACAAAGAGTGCGAAATCATCCACAAAGAAGTTGAGTGTGGAAGAGAACCTGTTGCAAGGTGTGAATAGGTCAAGATTTAGACTAAGTGTCGAAGAAGGTGTTTTGAGGAACATGAGAATGTTGAGGAGGATAATATTAGGAGGGAGAGCGAAGGAAAATATTCAAAGATGAGAACCCCTCAGGTTTCCATCAAAATCCATGAACAAGGTTCATTCTGGAGGGAGGTGAACAATTCTAGACCGTCAGATTTGAGAGAGCAACACGCAGGTTGGACATAAGGTGTTTCGACACTTCGTAGTTTGGGAAGTTTGGAGGTGTTTCAAGGGAGGAGTCGTGAACTCATGGAGTCGCAAAATAAGTTTGGAGGTGTTGGCTGTGTAGGAGACACGTGACACAAATTTGGAAGTTCGGAGAAGAGTGCTTCGAGAAGAGTTGAAGGTAGAACTCGCAGTAGTTTCTGTTATCACTCTGTAAATTCCCAGAGGTTGTTGTCAGGTAGAAGAAATTTACAATAGGTAACCTTATCCAACCACTTAGAAACTAGGATCTATACCTGCCATTTTCAGAGAGGGATCTCTCTGTAAGATTTAAACTTGTTTAGATTTTCAAATCTTAGGCTAGTTAAAAAGAATAGTACCGAGTTGTTTGTTTTTTAATAAAATGGATGAATGTCACTTACGCTTCCATTGGGCTATGGGGTCTGTTTTATGAAAATGGAGATCAAGAACAAATTTTTAAAGATTCATTTACAGGGCAGGTGTTATCAGACTAATCGGTAGTTGCAGACACTAACAGATCTCCCTAGATCCACCTAGATCTAGAACAAAACACACCAGAACATGACACTTTCCTTAAGTTTTAAATATTGAATTTACTAACTAAAGAGGGATAGGTGACATACCATTTAAACGTCGCTTCCTCTCGCCATCGCCATCCTAGCTTCGTTCCAATGATCATATAATGATGATCCTGTAAAAGAACGCAACCAACGAAAGTGATAGTAATAGAATACACTCAATATAAACCTATGTATGTGATCAAGGAATCATACAATAAAACACAACAAGCTTTATAGGAAAGAATCATATTAAATGTGAAAGAGATATTACAACCATGGCCTTGATGTCGTAAGGTCCCTTCCAACTGTCCTTCATTCCCCACACACATTCACTCCAAGAATTATGAGAGAACAGATCTGATGGTATTCACAATCTATCTTGACAAAGGCAAAACTCAAAACCACACTAACCAAGCTAATAATTCCAAGCCAAATCCAACTTAGCCCTTCTCCATGAGAGATCCTCTCCTTTTATAAGATGAAGAGGATAAGCTGAGGAGGTTAGGATGATCCCACTAAATCATGAAAGCGAGTAAGATCCAAACCATTCAGATGCCACCTCACTATGGAAGTTTCTCCTTCTAGAAGATTCGAGAAAATGCTCATTTTTCCCACGTGTAAGCATTCTTGCACCCTGCCTATAGAGCAACATGTGAACCTATCGCAACCCAGCTATAGTGCAACCTGCGAGAATCATGCATTCTCCCACCCCGCCTATATAGAAACCTGTGAACATCCTTTTTTATGGGGTTTTTACAAAGGAGAATGCAACCTCTTTTCTCAGGAAAAGTTCTTTTGCCTTCCTTCTTCACGAACTCAGGCCACTGACCCCTCTGAAGGCAACAGATAGGTTTACAACATTAACGATCAAATGGATGATGAAAATAATGTGTAACAGAGAGCCCCCCAAAGTATGAAGCTAGAACATAGTGATAGCTGAAATACTTTGTCGAGTGTGTGTAGGGAACAAGGAACAGTAAGTCGGAAACTTGCCAACAAACAAGGAAATACATAACAATAATATATCATCATTGAGGTAGGCATTCCCATACTCAGAATACAAGTGACTCAAAGCATACATGATGACATGCAAAGATCCATGTCAAGTAAGACAGGTCATGGCCACCAAACATACATTGTGGAACCATGCCAATATGACTCAAATCTGAACATAGCCACCAAAAATACACTGTGGATCTATGTGTTAAAGACTCAAATTTGAACATAGCCACCAAACATACAATGTGGATCTATGCAATAGTACAAACTGAATATACTCCAACGCAACCTGAATCTGTTAGAAAAGATTCGGGGTCTTCATCTCCACCACTCTATAGTATGAATCTAACCATGTGAATACATGTGTTGAAGTCGAACATGATAGAAACCACTTGATTACCGGTCATTAGTGCATACCGTTAACAAGCGTGAGGGAAATCACCATTAATGTCAATGACTCCCAAGGTACACTAGTACAATCCAATGAATGTGTATTAATGAGCTGAAGTCGAACACTTGGCAAAATCTCTTGATTAGGGGTCAATAATGAAAACCCACTGTCGAAAGCGAGGAAGCCTGCCATTGAGGCAAGCAAGTTCCAAGGTACCAATTAGTTTCTAAGTCTGATTCCTGGATAATGAGTTGAATTCGACAGGAAAAGACTCGTCACATGAGGGCCTTAATGTATCCCACATCAATGACACGAAACAAGTAACAATATTTGTTGTAGGTTAGAGTAACAAGTGATTCGGGAATGACTCAAGGATGGACAATGCAATAGAAGGCATAGAAATGTCCGACGCAATAGAAGGCTTTCTGGGTTGAACTTATTTTTTGAACATATTGACGACACGACAACTATCTTGGAAATACTGACTCAAGAACAAGGATCACAGACCAATTTGTAATCTTATAGGAGTATGATCATGAGACAAGTGGATTTTCCAACCTAGACATAAGGAGAGTGAAAGGGTGTCATGTTCAAAAGTGATTCTTTCATGGAATACATGTTTAGACACAATTCTTTCCCAATTTCCCCCCCACCATTTCTGGCGAGTACCTCTTTATTTTTATGCAAGCTTGAGGAGGATAACATATGCTTGTAATGTAATATCATCCTTCAGACAAGTCCCTTAGAGTATTTTTAACGAACCCTAAGAAGGAGTGGTTCGGTCCCATATGGGCCTTTCAATGTTTGTTTTATGAGTCCAAAGAAAGAAAACTCAGGGGTTTTTCATGTTTATAGAATCTAAAAAACACTTAAAGAGAACTCTCTCAGTTCCTTTTTTGTAAAGTAGCCTAATGAGACTGAAAAAGAGATAAACTATCGCTCAACAAACATTTTCTTTAAATACTTTAACGAGCGTGAAGAGAACAAGGTCTCTCGACAATCTTTTCATGTTTAGAGAGTCTGAAAAGAGCTCAAAGGGAACTCCAATAGGTTCCTTTTTCATATAACCTTTACGAGTCTGAAAAAGTGATAAAAGTATACTCGGTTACATTCTCACGTATTTACGAGCATGAGAAAGAACAAAGACTAAGCTAGGTAACTTATTCTCATGTATTTACGAGCATGAGAAAGAACAAAGACTAAGCTCGAGATTGTTTTCATTTTTACGCAAGCTTTAAAACAAAACAAAACTATGCTTGGGACAGATTTTAATTTTTACACAAGCTTAAAAACTAAACAAAACTATGCTTGGACCTGGTTTCATTTTTACACAAGCTTGAACCAGAGGAAACTATGCTTGAGGTAAGTGGTTTCATTTTTACACAAGCTTGAACCATAGAAAACTATGCTTGGACTTCCCAACGCATTATCCATAAATTCGCATGGTTGGTACTTAGCCCCCAGCTTAAGAAGCTAGCGGCTCAACTTCAGCATGAATTCCAGACGCTGAGGCAAATGCCCCCCAAGCTTCGTTTCATCCAACTGCAAAGGAGAATGAAATGAGGCTTCAAATACTAGACAAAGGACTTGACTCAAATAGAGAGGGGGATAACTATTTCATTTTTTAACGAGCTTGACACATAAACAAGAACTATGCTCGTAACCTCTATTTCATTTTTTAACGAGGTTGCCACATAGACGAAAAAACTATCCTCGTAACTGGTTTCATTTTTTAACGAGCTTGAAATTAAAAAACCATGCTCAAAGACCTCTGTTTCATTTTTTAATGAGGTTGCCTCAGAGACACAAAAACTATCCTCAAAATTCTCTTCTTGATCATGGATTCCAAGAGGACAATGCTCCAGAAGGACACCATGTCAAGGGACAAAACTCGGTCATAGCTTCCAAGAGATCTTCACTAGACAGAAGAAACACACTCTAGAAGGACAACATGTCGAGGGTCACGACAGAAGTAAAGAGATCAAGCTCTAACAAGCCTATCAAAGAGATCACCATGTCAACTACCGGATCTAAGTCATCAAAAGTTGAAGCCATGGGCGACAACGCCACATAATTGACCTATGGTGGGGGCGATATCGTCTGCATATAAGAACCATTTAGGGAGGCAATCCAGTCGGGGTCAATGAATGAAAGTTGATCAACAGTCACAATTGTTCCATCGTGAGGGAAATATATCACACGAAAAAGAGTAGACACAATAGCTTTCATGGCATAGACATAATCTCACCCAAGGAGTAAAGAAAAATCCAAGGGGTATTGGACTACCATGACGTCAATAAAGATAGTTTTCCCTCCCAAAGTTACAGGAAACTGAGGAAGGGTCCCTAAAGGTTGATTGTTTCTTCTATTAAAATCTAATAGATTTTGTGTAATCGACGCAAGTGGAGGATAACCCAAATCTTGCCAAGAAATAGAGGACAAAATACTAACAGACGAACCTTCATCTATCAGTGTCTGAGGAACATCTCGACCACAAACCTGTACTGTAATTTGGAAAGGAAAGTGAGAGGGAAGACGAGGTCCAGTTAGCACACCCCAATCAAAATGGATGGCCTCATAACTTGGAGGGGGTTCCACGGGAGAAGGAGGAATATCCCCCAACACGATAGAGTCCGTATCAATGAGAAAAATGTGGGCAGTGTCGGGTTTACTCTCGAGCGGGAGAGTAGGATCGACCGATGATGAGATCAGATCTACTACTTGGGTTGCATTCTCCAAGGGGAGAATGGGGTCGATAGGTGGAAATGGATCGACCTCTTGGGTTTCACTCTCTAATGGGAGAGTGGGATCGATCGAGGATGGGATTGGATCGACCACTTTGTCAACTGGTTCAATTAAGGACGTGACCAGATTGAGCACTTGATCAACCAGACTGACCGACAGGGGAACTAGATTGATCATTCCATCAACTACAGGTGGGTTAAGAGAAAGCTTGCGATAAACAGCTAGAAGTTGAGGCTGTGAAACAGTCATGTCTTCCAGTAATTTCGAGGATTCTTCCATATGAGGGCAAATGTGAGTTAGATGACTCCCTTTGCATAACATACACAGGAACTTGGATCGAATTTTCTTCTTCCCAACTATATCTTGACTAGTCGATGGTAAGTCATTAGCATGTTGTTCAGAGGCTAATGAAATGGGTTGGAGAGGATGTGTAGACCATGCTTCTATAACCTTGGATAGACTAGGGAAATCCTTAAGAAGGTGGCTACCCTTACAAAGCCTGCAAAGGTACTTGGGTTTACGGGTTGTTTGGGTGATCTTGACATCATCAACACTCCTAGCACGATCAACAGTAACTGGTTGTTTTCCAACATGTTTGACAGTGGTTGGAGGTTTTGACCCTTGTTTATCTTTCTTCTTCTTAATCTTTCTTTTCTTATTCTTCTTATTCACCGGGTTACTAGCTTCAGAACTTTCACTCGACGAAGAAGATGAAACAGAAGGAGACCTTGCAAGCAGAGAAGGGGAAGAAGATCTTACTGGTGAAGAAGGTGAAGGATCAACATGAGGTTGATGCCCTTGGAAGGAAGTTCTTGTGACTGAAGCACTAACTGCATTCGAGATTACCTGAGTGGAAAACAACCATACCGGTAATCTAATTATGAGACCTGGAAGGCTCAAAGTAGCGATGTGAGGAGGACCAATGTTTCCATAAGAAGGAAAAACAAAAGGTTCCCTTGGAGCAGTGGTTCCTTCATTGGTCATTCCAGGATCTGATGCCATTAAATAAATCCAACCTAGAGTCTACTAGGGAAAACAAACAACACACACTAAAAATCTAGGAAGCAAGCAAACAAACAAAACCTTCTCACAATGAGCACACTAGTTGGTGATGAAATCCAACGTCGTGGGAACAATGTAAGAAGGGGCTGAGATAGAGTGGGTGGAAAAGTTACGTTGACGACCTGCTTAATAGACTTACACCTTGGTGCAATCTCTCACACATAATCGTGGGTATACCCTCCAAGGAGCCTGAGTGAGTTTGGCCAACGTCAATTCCAGGTACCGTGAAGACTTACCCCTCCACAGTCACCTCGTGTAAAGAACCTAGAGAGATAGGCCACTAAGGTTACAAATTACTACAATGATGTCTGGGGAAACAATCGACAGTCCAATCCACGTGCAAGGGCATGGTATCTAGCCCGAAATCAACTTGAAAGGCTTCCACTCATCATTGTGGGCATACCTCTCAAGCGACCCCCATAATACGTGCAACCTCTACACCAAGACCAACAAAGAAGGGCGAGTAACTCTACCATTTTCAATGCGACCTCGTGATTGACCCTCGTGTTAGAAGGGCTTCCCTAGACAAAGTGTAATAAGTGGATTGAACTTCTCCCTAACTCAAGATTCTATGTTTGTTTGCAACTTTGGAAATTTATCTTTCACACCTATTCCAAATCCCTACAACTATTCTAATGTAGGTTTTCTACCAGAAAGTATAAAAAATGTCTAATCATTTTTTATAAGAACTTTATTTTATGGCTGTTGTTACTTAAGAGGAAAATGGCATGGACAATATGGTGTTTTGACTGACTGAAAAATTATGCAAAGAGATGAAGATGCAATCTTTTCATTTCGATGAAAGATATGCTACGAGAAGGAGAAAACATTTATCATTCCCATATGCATGATGTCCCAAAATTTATTAAAATCATCAATATCAATATCTTTAAGAAATGAGACAAAGGTACTGTACACCAATGCACGATTCATGCCCCCTCCCCCAGCCATGAGGGGGAAAGTTTTTCATAATTTAAGACCAAAAAATGCCAAGAATCATGCAATTTCGCTACTTCAAATGCAAGGATGCCCCCAATCTAATATAAAGCAAGAAATTAAATATTTTTGTTTTAAAAATTTCACTAAAAGAAATAATGAACTTTGTTAAAACAAAGAAACCCAAACTAAATTTTTTCTTTTAAAGCGAACTATTCAGAAGAAATCTGATCTTTCCCTAAACAATTCTAAAGAAAACACACGCTTTGTAATTGAAAGACACTCAAAGAAAGAGACTAATCCTTAAAAACCAAACAAAGAAAAGATGGCTAAAAGCAACTCAAAGAATGTCAAGCAGACAGTAAACAGATCAATATAGGGTCCAAAATCTCAATCCAGCTGACCAAAGCAAAACTGGGTCATCAAAAGATGACAAGACCTAATCCAAAAAAGTTTACAAACAAGTTCGTAGCCTAGCAATAGAATACAGTGCGAGAATTAGGTATTCTCACAGGCTAGACACTGGTAGGGTGCGAGAATTAGGTATTCTCGTAGGCTAGACACTGGTAGGGTGCGAGAATTAGGTATTCTCACAGGCTAGAAAATGGTAGGGTGCGAGAAGTTCACACTGGATCTAACAACAGGATGTGAAAATCAATGGTTTTCGCAGGCTGCAGAGAGGTACAGTGCGAGAATGTCTGTAATCAAAGAAAATTTTGAAAAAGGATAGGGAATCTAAGTGAACCTCTAGATCTAGAGAGTCTGGACGGATGTCCCATAGACTCAGAAACCAGAAAACAAGAAATCAAAGGAAGGGAAACTAGACTAACTAGGAAGTAATCCGTTCCCTAGTATGGTCGCCAATTTTGTTATCGGACTAATCGGTAGGTGTGGACACTAACATATCTCCCTAGATCCACCTAGATCTAGAACAAAACACACCAGAACATGACGCTTTCCTTAAGTTTTAAATATTTAATTTACTAACTAAAGAGGGATAGGTGGCATACCATTTAAACGTCGCTTCCTCTCGCCATCGCCATCCTAACTTCATTCCAATACTCATATAATGATGATCCTGCAAAAGAACACAACCAATGAAAGTGATAGTAATAACATAAACTCAATATAAACCTATGTATGTGATCAAGGAATCATACAATAAAACACAACAAGCTTTATAGGAAAGAATCATATTACTGTATCATATTAAATGTGAAAGAGAGATTACAACCATGGCATTGATGTCATAAGGTCCCTTCCAACTGTCCTTCGTTCCCCACACACATTCACTCGAATAATTCTGAGAGCACAGATCTGATGGTATTCACAATCTATCTTGACAAAGGCAAAACTCAAAACGACTCTAACCAAGCTAATAATTCCAAGCCAAATCCAACTTAGCCCTTCTCCATGAGAGCTCCTCTCCTTTTATAAGCTGAAGAGGATAAGGTGAGGAGGTTAGGATGATACCACTAAATCATGAAAGCGAGTAAGATCCAAACCATTCGGATGACACCTCACTATGGAAGTTTCTCCTTCTATAAGATTCGAGAAAACACTCATTTTTCCCATGTGTAAGCATTCTTGCACCCTGCCTATAGAGCAACCTGCGAACCTCTCACAACCCAGCTATAGTGCAACCTACGAGAATCATGCATTCTCGCACCCTGCCTATATAACAACCTGCGAACATCCTTTTTTATGGGGTTTTTACAAAGGAGAATGCAACCTCTTTTCTTAGGAAAAGTTCTTCTGCCTTCCTTCTTCAGGAACTCAGGCCACTGACCCCTCTGAAGGCAACATATAGGTTTTCATCATTAACAGTCATAGGGATGATGAAAATAATGTGTAACAACAGGATAGTGCAAATGTTGGATTCTTTAGAAATAAAATGACAGAGGATTGAAAAGATGAGATAATCAATTAAAGCAAAGAAGCAATTAAGAATTTCTCTGCTATCACATCAAAAGATAAACATTTAGATTTTTCAAAACCTTAGAAACATAGTACACAAAGGTAAGTTATACCACTTTAACTCCTTTTAAATAATCATATTGAAAAAATGATATGATAACTAAGATAGGTAAACATTCCACGAAGAAGAGAAAAACTTCACCAACAATTAACACTCAGGAATCCCATCGGCAACCCCGTTGAAAACACTGGAAAAAACTGTGGAGTTAGCAAAATTCATGGAAGAGATGACCCTGCAAGGAACAGAAATCAACAGGCTGAAAAAAGAAGTGGAGAATCTCTAGGATCTCAAGTCGTCTTACAAGATGAGCTACAATATCGAGAGGCAAACATCAGAGAAGCTCAAGTAGGAAATCCAATAGCTTCAGAAACAAACAGTGGGAGGTAAAACACTGGCAGAGGCTAAGGAGAATATTTGGATGGATATCTCCAGCTCCATAAACAAAATTTGGCCCATGGTGCAAATCATGTTCGAACAACATGAACTAGTGATAAGAACCAGACAGGTTATTGATAAAAACAAAATGAGAGTTAGGAGAAATGCCCACTGAAGCCAATGAAATAATTAGATTCCTGAACTCGAAGACTCGAGAAGAACTAGAAGAATTGAAAATTGAAGACAAGACATAAACCATCCTCAAAGTCAAGAGGGTACTGACCAAAATACGATTGATGTTACAGTTGGAGGAAAAAGTCCAGAACCTGGACATTGGAGTTCAAAGGTTTTTCAATAAGATCGAGGCTCTGCAGAAAAAGGGTCTTCTTGGTTTGATTGTTCTGAATGACAAGCTGATGACCCTTCCAGACTACAAGCAGAAGATGGATACAATGGCCAAGGATAGTTCCAAGTTCTCGGGAATACAAGGTAGTATAACGGGCAAAGCGTTCTTGGAGACTTTGCATCCAGACCTCAGTATATAGCACGAGATCAAGTACATTTTCATCATCAAACCGAATTTTTCCAAGTACATAGAAGTGGATGAAATATACCGTAGACTACTCAAAGTCACCATCCGTAGTCAGCTAATATGGGAAGAGCTGTGCAACTTGATCGAGTAGGAGATGAGGTGTGCAAGATGAGTAAGCAAACAGATCAGTCAAAGTCATGTGGGTGACTCACCAACGACCTTCTCCAGATTCAACGTGAAGAATTCGACACATCATTGATAGTTCCTAGATTTTTGTATCTTGTTAGTTAGTTAGTTAGATTCAGGGGCTACCACGTCCTGATCATTTATGACAGGGTTTTTTGTAATTCTGATTATAAATACTTATAACTTAGAAGTATTGAGGGTTGATCTTTACGCCCTAGCAAGCTGCAAGCACTGTAATTTTCAAGAGATTTTTCCAGTAATACAAAGAGACGTTTACATGATTCCCGCGTGTTAATTGTTGGTGAAGTTTTTCTCTTCTTCATGGAATGTTTACCTATGTTAGTTATCATATCGTTTTTTCAATCTGATTATTTAAAATGAGTTAAAGTGGAAGAAATTACCTTTGTGTACTCTGTTTCTAAGATTTTGAAAAATCTAAATGTTTATCTTTTGAGGTTATAGCAGAGAAATTCTTAATTGCTTCTTTCCTTTAATTGATTATCTCATCTTGTCAACCCTCTGTCATTTTATTTCTAAAGAATCCAACAATTGCACTATCCTGCCCTGTAAACGAATCTTTAAAAAGTTGTTCTTGATCTCCATTTTCATAAAACAGATCCCATAGCCCACTGGAAGCGTAAGTGACATTCAACCATTTTATTAAAAGAACAAATTTAAATCTTACAGAGAGATCCCTCTCTGAAACTGACAGGGATAGATCCCAGTTTCGAAGTGGTTGGATAAGGTTACCTCTTGTAAATTTCTTCTACCTGAAAACAACCTCTGGGAATTTACAGAGTGATAACATAAATGGCGACCATACTGGGGAAGAATAGAACAAACTTTCACCCCTTGATTTCTTTCCTCTAGACAAAAAAAACTTTATTTCTGAGCTAATCACAAACCCTAAATATATATAGAGATAATGTTCATAGGTTGTTAAAGTTTGTATATAGTAGTTAAAAGTCTCCCAAAGGAAAAATAAAATAAAAAATTCTGGCTCCTAAAAGAGTTTTTACAAGATCTCATCCTGACCCAGAACCTGCAATAGCAACAGATAATCCTGAAAGATTACTCAGGAATACAAACATTGTAGAGGTTTCTAGGGGTCACAAACCACTTCTAAGGTCCCCTTCTCTCCCAGAGAAGTTAGTCGCTCTTCAAGATCCCGAGTTTGATATATCTTTTCAACAAAGCCTTTTCAGGACAAAATCTGACAGTCTTGTCCGTGAAACGGTCTTAGATCAAACCGTCTTTCATCCCAGGACCCCTGAAATACTCTTTCCCAGAGCTGAAGATGATCAACATTTTCGCCCTGAGACTGATAAACTCGAATACCTAGTCGTGAATCTTGGTCAACCCTTAGAAAAACTCCATCTTCAATATTCCATTGAACTTCCATTTTTAACTATTGCCGCAGTCTCTGCTAAACCTAAACCAAGTCATTCCATTCCTCCTAGCCCTTCATCTTCTACAACTTCAGTCACTACCTTCCCTATCACACAGGTTGTTGTTCATCCCCCTCCACCAATCATGATGGAAAGATATGATCCATTGGTTTTGGTTTCTCCTTTACACGACATGCCTCAATATTATCAAACCAGACTCCCTCAGTTTGATAGTACTGGTCCCCTAAATGCACAACAACATGTTGAAAAAATGAACGATTATTTTGATTTGCAGGAAGTAGATGAATCTAATGTGCAGAAGAGATTATTTACACAGAGTTTGACTGGAGAGGTTAAAAAGTGGTTCAAGACCTTACCTGCTGCTACCATAACTTACATTGTTGTTTTTCATCAGGATTTCCTTGATAGGTGGGAGGTGAAGAAAAACCCTCTCCAGATCTTGTCAGAATATGAGAACATCATACAGAACCAAGGAGAGACAGTTCAAGATTATTGCGCTCGTTTCAATAATCCGTACAATGCAATTCCAACTGATATCAAACCACCACAAGGTTTGGCATTAATAAAGTTCCCTGATAGTTTTGATGCAGATATGTCTTATCAACTAAGAGAGAGAAATGTTGCAACTCTGGAAGACATGCAAAAGAGTGCCGTCAGTGTAGAAGAAAATCTTTTGGCCAGAAGGGCCAGGCAGAAAATAGAAAGGCGAGTCACTATTAAAGAAGATCCTTCTACTTCCTCATCAGACACCAAACTAGATTCTCTAGCCAGAGCTACGGAGAAAATGATGGAGAGACTCACTGTAATTGACAGAAACCCACCTAGGGAGAACCAAGCTTCCCCTCAAATTAGAAACCCAAACTTCAGAAGAAATCCACCTCAGATCAGGTAGAGAGATCCTAGAGATCAAAGAGAACAGAGGGGGCCTGATCAACATATTGGACCACCTCTCCAGAAGAATTATGCCGATGATGGGGAGGAAGTAATCGAGGAGTTTGATGACACTCATATAAACCTAATGGGTGACCATGATCACGATCATGAATCCATTTTCCTCACCCAGGAAGAGCACAAGATGTTTCTCCTTTCACAAATAGAGGTGAATGAAGAAGCTGAGAAAAAAGAACAAAAAGCCTTTGAGAATGCTACAATGGAGGTTCACAGGAAGTATAACCCGAGGAGCAAGAAGGAAGACACGAACTCTCTGAAGAAGGTTGCTGAAACCAAGAAAGCCTCAGAAAACCCTCCCAAGAAAGTCCTTGGGCAAAATAATGTTGAATCTCCTGCGCAAAAAACTCAATAAATCCTTAAAAAAGCAAGTCAGATTGAAGTTTAATCCACCATTCAAAAAAGTGTACTTGGCCACAAAGCCCCTACCGATAAACTAGAAATGCAGGCCTTAAGTAAAGCCACCACTCCTTTCAACCTTGAAGGGGAACTAGGTAAATTGAAGATTCCCATTCCCCTCTTTGTGCTGATGAACAAAAACGCTTATAGGTCTCAGGTGATTAAAGATTTAAGCATTGAACCTGAGATAGGTACTAAAGCTTTGAATGTCGGATCTACGCATCACTCTGACATAGTAAACCTTGTCGATGATCAACCTGAGCTCCTGTTTGGTCCTGTGGCTCCCTTTTACATTATCCTAAACATCCACGATCTGATATTACACAACGCTATGCTAGATTCAGGTGCCTCTCACAACCTGATGCCCAAAGCTGTGATGGAAAAGTTGGGGCTCAAGATCACTAGACCCTACAAATATTTTTATTCTTTCAGCTCCAACAAAGTCAAATTCATAGGCCTGATCAAAGACTTATGCATTACATTAGCCCAAATCCCAGCAAAGAGTATGGTAATGGATATAGTAGTTGCAGATATTCCCCCAAAACATGGTATGTTACTGTCAAGATCATGGGGAGCTAAGATGAAAGGAACCCTGTAGCTAGATATGTCCTATGCCACCATCCCGGTATTTGGACAACAGAGAAGACTGTATCGAGACACCTTGATGAAGTATATGGTCAGTAGTTAGGAAAATCCACATAACTATCCATTATATTCTGCACACTCTGATATAGACTCTTTCATTCTATACAACAATGGTGATGTGGAAGAACAAATTGCTCAGCTGGAAGATGATACACATTATTCGAAAGAAAGCAAAACAATCATGGAGGCAAGAAGGGTGGAAAGGGAAGAACTGCCAACAAATTTTTGGAGCATGGATTTTGATGTTGTTGTAAGTAAAGAAGGAGCTAGGGATGGAGTTTGGTTGCATAACCACAGGTCAAGGTATTCTGAGAATCATTCTTACAAGCTAAATTTTCAATGCACTAATAATGTAGCTGAGTACGAGGCTCTGTTGCTCGGCCTGAAACTACTAAAGAAAGTTGGTGCCAAACAGATTATGGTAAGGGGTGATTTTGAACTAATTATCAAGCAAATTAAAGGTGAGTATGTAGCTAAACACCCCAGACTTAGGGATTATAGGAATGTTGTTTTGGATTCTCTTCAATGCTTTACTGAAATTGAATTACAGGTAATGCCTAGAGGACAGAACATATTGGCAGACAGGCTGGCCACATCAACAACTACCTATAAAATTCCTTTCCGTCCCACTTGAAAGTACACAGTGGAGGTGAAATGCAGACCAACCATTCTTGACAACATCAGATACTGGCAGGTATTTGGAAATGACGATCAAATTGAATATTTATTACAGTGGAAGAACGATTTCGAATTTATAAACATAGATTTAGAAAATGATGACGAGATTGTAAATAAATCTGTTTTTGAAAATGTTAGCGTAAATAACTTAGATTCCAAAAAGCTCAATGAAAGTAAAATAGATGCAAATGAATTGAATGAAAATGAGATTGATTCTGGTATTCTATAGTTGAAAAGTAATGTGTTGCCTAAAGGTCTAGTTCCGCTAGAAGACTTATTCGATTTTAACGACGTAGCCAAAAAACCAAAAATTGAAGCTAGTGGTAAGGAGCTCAAAGAATGCAACATAGGAATAGAAGAAAAACCCAAGATGATAAAACTTTATAAATCTCTACCCCTTGAGAAAAAACGAAAATACATTGAACTTTTTAAGGAATACGTAGATGTTTTTGTCTGGGGTTACGAGGACTTAAAATCCCACGACACAAGTATAATACAACATCGGATTCCTATAAAAGAAGAACACAAACCATTCAGGCAGAAACTTAGGAGAATTAATCCCAAGTTGCTTCCCCTGATAGAGAAAGAAATCAAAAAGATGTATGATGCAAAGATAATAGTCCCCTTGAGATTTTCCAAATGGGTTTCATTGGCAAAATAACTACAATCTTTCATTGGCAAAATAAAATTCCTTAGAAGTTTCATACCAAATTTGGCCGAACTTCTTAGGAACATCACTAATATGTTGAAAAAAGACACAAAAATCAAATGGAACACTGAATCCAAACAATCATTTGAGCAGGTGAAATGTGAACTCACCCAAGCCCTAGTTCTGATCAGCCCCGATTACACCAAAGACTTTTATCTTTTATCTTTTGCATTCGAACACACCATAGAAGCTGTGCTACTACAGAAAAACAGTGAAGGGTATGAACAACCCATAACATTTTTTAGAAAATCTTTGAGGGATGCTGCATTGAACTATAACATAATGGAGAGGCAAGATTTCACTATGGTGAAAACCATAAAGGACTTCAGAGTCTATATTATTCATTCTCAAATGATTGCATACGTTCCAAACACAGTGGTTAAGGATATCCTAACCCAGGATAATCCGGAAGGTAGAAGAGGAAAATGGATTGCGGTTATTCTGGAATATGACATTGAAATAAAACCTACTAAACTGATCAAAGGACAGGGTTTGGCCAAACTAATGACTGAGTCTGATTTTCATGCTCTAGATATTAATTTTTTGGCTGCAGTGGACGGACCAGAAGAGCAGGTGACCCCAAACATAAAAGAGGTATTATTAAACTCCCCTTGGTACGCAAACCTCATTTTTGTAATCCAAAATTTACAAGCTCCTCCTGGTTTGACTAAAACCAAAGACAGACTTATTAAATTGAAAGAATTGAAATTTTGTATTCTAGAAAGAAATCTCTATTGGAAAGATCCTGGTGGTGTCTTGCTTAATTTCTTGTTAAAATATGAAGCTGACAAAGTTCTTCAAGATTTTCATGCAGGAGACTGTGCTGGGCATATGAGATGAAAGACCACAACTAACAAGATTCTAAGAGCTAGTTTCTACTGGCCTACTCTGTTCGTAGACGTCCACCAGAAGGTTAATTCTTGCCACAAGTGCTAGATTTTTGAAGGTAAGAGGAAGCTTTTGCCACTCCCTATGAAACCCATCTCAGTTGAATCTCCTTTCCAACAATGGGCTCTAGACTTCATTGGTGAAATACATCCATCCTCGAGCCAACACAAATGGATCCTTACGACCATCGACTACTTCACCAAGTGGATCGAGGTTGTACCATGCAGGCAAGCTACTAAATCTGTTATCATCAAGTTCTTAGAAACTAACATTCTGTCTCGTTTTGGATGCCCCAAAAAAATTATAGCTAACAATCCAGTGGCTTTCAGATCCAAAAGGCTCATAGATTTTTGTAGTCAATATCGCATTTTTCTGGGAGTCCACTCAATGGCTTATTATTCACAAGGAAATGGGCTAGATGAGTCCTCTAACACAATTCTGGTGAACATTCTCAGAAAGACACTGCAACAAAATAAGAAATCATGGCATAATAAGTTGGTCTTCGCACTCTGGGCTCACAAAATAAGCACCAAAAGAGCAATTGGTATGTCTCCATACCAGTTGGTGTATGGAACTGAAGAAGTTTTTCCCCTTTCATTAGGAGTCCCGTTCATGAAACTATTGCAGGAAAGACAAGTAGAACCAAATGATGTCCAATAAAGGATAAATCAAATGGTCCACCTAATGCAATCCAGAGAGGAAGTCTATAACAAGTCTCAGGTCATTCAAGAAGGTATAAAAAATATTTATGACAAGAGGACTAAAGAAGATGATTTTGAGTTAGGTGGCTTGGTTCTCAAATGGGATTCCAGAAATGAGGATAAGGGAAAACACTGAAAAATTGATAGTTTATGGAAAGGGCCTTACACAATTCAAGAATTCAGAGGAAATAATGCATTTTTGCTAAAACACAATGATGGGACAGACCTGCCAGGTGGACCAGTTAACGGTAGGATGTTGAAGCATTACTTGCCTCCCCAATAAAGATCTCATGAATCCACTTTTCATTGTACATACCATTTCTTTTTCATTCAAGGTTTCGTGTGGGTGACATGGATCAGATGGTTGAAACCCGCAACAAAGGCCCTGAGCCACTGATCAATGCCACCAATTTTCCAAAATAAAAACAAAAATATAGCAGTAATAAAGTAAATGGAGGAAAACCTTTGCAGACATCAGAAAGCAGGTTATTAGCACTTCACAAGGAGAGTACCATCCCCAGGTGGAGCCACTGTTATAACCTTATAATTTATAGGATCATCTGGTGACTGGAAAATGTTCACTATTGATGTTTGTTATTTTGCAAATAATATTTCATTCATGAAAATCATTTTCAACAGAAAAAGAAAAGAAAAGCAAAGAAACTACAAGAAAGAAAAAGAATAAAGAGGGCATAAAAGAAAAAATGAACAAAGACCCATGCAATACCAATGGCTTGATCCATATTGTTTAAACAGCGTCAGGTCCTTTTGAATTGATGTTGATAGGAGTAATGAATACGCTTGGTTAAACTGTTTAATCTTAGCCAAGTAGATATGTTAAATAATGATCAAATTTGATCAAACTGTCTAATCTTGGTCAAATAACCCTAGGGTAGAGTAATCTCTTAGTCCAACAGTTTAATCTGGGCTAAAGGTGTATGTAGGTAGGATAGGACATAGGATAGACAACGTTTCTTTCAATAAATTTTGAATGGTGTTCGAATAAAGTGTATGATTATGATGTTTTAGGTGTTTTCCTAACCCCATGGTGATAAAAACTAGGGAAGCAACACACCAAACCCACAAAAATCCACCAAGCCTAAGTTTTGCCTCATGAATTCAAGTGCACCCAGATATTAAAGACCGCACCGAGATCTACGACTGAGCTATTGGCACTCATATCTATGACTCTAATGATTTTCCAAACCCCCCCAACCGTTCTACCTTTAACGGTAGGGGGGGGGGTATAAAATGGCAATTAAATTGTGTGCTCAGATCTACAGCCTTCCCGACAACGCGCAGATGGATGGTCCATAGGATATTTCGGACCCCCCTGACTGTTCTACCTTTAACGGTGGAGGGGGTCCAATATGATGGATAAAGAGCATGCTTAGATCAACGACTGATCTAGTGATGCTCAGATCAACGATCAACAACAAATTCTGGACCCCCCCAAGCTTCTTACCTTTAACGTCCGCGGGGGGGGGGGGTCTGAAATGAAACCATTTTTCCAGTGGGTCCCATCCCTATGTGGCATAAACTCATTGCATCATACCATCCTCCATTCCAATCTTACCGCCACCACCTCGAGATGTCACACCCAAAATCCCTCTTCGCAAGTCCCATCTCGTGACCCCATCAACATGTCCCCTCCATCTAACCATTATGAGTCATACCTCACTCGTTTACCTCCCAATCACCACCCTCCACATCATCTGGGTACACACATAAGACATCCTTCTCCTTCCCCCTCACGCTCTAAAAGAACCTGCAAGATACCAGATATAAAAAGTATGCAGAACAAAAATAAAATGCTAGAAATGGCAGAATAACAACAATATAACCAACATAATCTCCACAATAACACATAAATGATATAATAACAACAACATAAATAACACTTTGATTCATAAATCAATGTTCACAGGCCTCTTCGAGGGGGCAAGCTCCATTTTAGCAATGCTCTGTTACAATAATCTCCAAGCTAGGGTTTTCATACCCTCGACCCTTATTTATACTAAATATGTCTATCAAGAGAAGCATCTAGAGGAAGATCCTTCTAGAGGCGGAAGCTTCTACTAGGTATTCTTACATCCACCTTATTCTATTTTATTTAAAGGCCTTATTAATATTGACCTTTATTACATCCGAATATATTGATCTACCTATGTGCGGGTTAGGACCCTAACATGTCCTCCCCCTTAAAAACAAACTTGTCCTCAAGGATTGAGATGTGGAAACTACTGCAGAATGGTAGCTGGTTCCCAAGTGGCTTCTACTGGAGTCGTATCTTTCCACTGGACTAGCACTTCCTTGATGGTTCTCTGATGCAGGCGACGCTCACACTGGTCCAAAACTACTTCTGGCTGTAGCCAAATGGATCATTCTTCAGCGAACTCTGGAAGGTTGGTTTGAATTTGGCAGATAGTTCCATTCACCTTCTTTAAGCATGAAACATGAAAAAGAGGATGTAGCTTCGACTAACTGGGCAGAGCTAACTGATAGGCGACTTGTCCCACACGCTTGAGAATTGTATAAGGACCATAAAATTTGGGTGCTAGCTTCTGAAAATGCTCGGCCTTGAGGGAAGTTTTCTTGTATGGCTACAATCGCAAAAACACATGATCCCCTTCTGCAAATTGACATTCAGAGCGACCTCGATCTGCTTTCCGCTTCATGAGATTCTGTGCCATGACCAAGTTCTCTTTAAGGGTACGAAGAATATCCTCTCGAACTATAAGTGTTTGGTCAACCGCCTGGACCTTCGAGGTACCTGGTAGGTATGAGAGAACTGAAGGTGGCTTTTGTCCGTATACCGCTTCAAAAGGGGTTATGCATGCAGTATGGTAGGAAGTGTTGTACCACCATTCAACTAGGGGTAACCATTGAGCCCACTGATGTTTCTTTTTAGAGGCAAAACACCTCATATATGTTTCCAAACACTTGTTGACAAATTTCATTTGACCATCAGTCTGGGGATGATAAGTTGTGCTGAGATGCAATTGGGTGCCCTGTAGCTTAAAAAATTCTTGCCAAAAAATGCTTGTGAAAGTTGGGTCATGATCAGAAACAATAGAGTGTGGCATGCCATGAAGCTTGAAGACCTGGTCCATGAAAATTTGAGCCACTGTGGATGCAGTAAATGGTTGTTGAAGAGTGAAGAAATGAGCATACTTGGAAAGGCGATCCACAACCACCATTATGACTGATTTATTCCCCGATTTGGGTAAGCCGGTAATAAATTCCATAGAGATATCCTTCCAAATAGCAGGTGGAATTGGAAGCGGTTGTAGTGTGCCCAGAGATTTGACTGTTTCTTCCTTGTTGCTTTGACACACCTCACATTCAATGAAAAAATTACGGATGTCCTATTTCATACCATCCCAGAAAAAAAAAAAAAACATTTGACCCTATCATAGGTTTTGGTGAACCCTGAGTGCCCCGCTGTGGGTGTAGCATGAAGCTCAGAAAGTACCGTGGATTTAAGGTTTGATTGTTTACTTAAATACAAATGGCCTTTTTATCGAAGCTCATCCTGGAGCCAAGAGTACCCTGGGGGAGATGGAGCATTGGTCTGCAATTGCTGGATCAGATGCGAACTTTTGGGATCTTGTAGCCATTCCTGGTGCACAACTTGGAGCCAATCGAGTACAATGAAGGAAAGAGAAAAAATGGATCCTTCTTCTTCATATTTTCGGGACAGTGCATCCGCCACTGCATTGTCTTTGCCCTTCTTGTAAATGATCTCATAATCATATCCAAAGCGCTTAGTCACCCATTTTTGTTGCTCCAGGGAGGAAATGCGTTGTTCCAAAAAGTAATTGAGGCTTTGATGGTCGGTCTTAATTTGGAATCATTTCCCCAAGAGATAAGGGCACCACAGATCAACGACATGCAGAATAGCCAACATTTCCTTTTCATAAATGGGTTTTCCCAGATTCCTTTCAGATAGTTTCTTGCTGGTGAAGGCCAAAGGTCGACCCTCTTGCATAAGGATAGCACCGATTCCTTTCCCTGAGGCATCACATTCCAACACAAAGGTCTTTGTGAAATTAGGAAGGGCTAGAACTAGAGTGGTGCACATGGCCGTCTTCAAGGTTTGAAAATCTTGAGCAGTTGTTGGAGTCTAAGTGAAAGAGTTCTTTTTGAGGACAACAGTGAGAGGTGCTGCATTCTTTCCGTAGTTCTTAACAAACTTGCGATAACACCCTGTTAAGCCTAGAAATCCATGCAATCTTTTGAGAGTCTTTGGGTGTGGCTAGTCTTGCATAGATTCAATCATTTTTGGATCCACCCTGACACCATCCTTGCCAACTAGATGACCCAAGTATTCTACTTCTGAGGCACCAAAAGCACATTTAGACTGTTTCAAGAAAAGTTGGTGCTGAGAGAGTAGATGGAGAACTTGATCCACATAAGTAAGATGGTCTATCCAGGTTTTTCTATAGATGAGGATATCATCAAAGAAAACTAAGACAAAACGACAGAGAAATGGATGGAGGACATGATTGATGGGGCTTTGGAAGGTGGAGGGGGCATTACACAAGCCAAAGGGCATGACCAAAAACTCAAAGTGGCCCTCATGAGTTCAAAAGGTTGTCTTGGGAATGTCTTCCTCTTTCATACATATCTGGTGATAGCCCGAGAGAAGATCAAGTTTAGTAAAGAATTGGGTGCCACTCAATTCATCCAGGAGGTCATCAATGACAGGAATGGGAAATTTGTCTTTAATGGTCAGTTTGTTGAGGGCACGAAAGTCAGGAAACATTCTCCAAGAACCTTCTTTCTTCAGGACCATGACTACAGGAGAAGGAGTTCCTAGACCATTTTCTCAATTTCATTTTTTTGTGAAAAGGGGTGGCGATATGGACGAATATTGGCAGGAAGGCTTCTAGGTACAATGGGAATGGAATGATCATGAACACCATAGGAAGGAGGGAGTCCTTGGGGAGTGGAAAATACCATTTGATGTTTATAAAGGAGGGCTTGGAGGTCTTGCAACATCGGGGGTGTATCTATTGCTTGTATGGCATGGAGTTGGGAAATGACACTAGAGTGACCTTTTTTGAGCAGCTTTTCCATGTGATGGGAACTAATGATCTCAGGTGAACCAACAATGATGCCTTGGAATTTATATTGGTGGCCTTCCTGGTTGAATTGCATGGTTAATGCCTTAAAATCTATGAGAATGGGACCCAAAGTTCTTAGCCAGTCTTCCCCCAACACAATGTCACAACCACCCATGTCGATAGAAAACATATGGGATTTTAGGTGGTAGTCACCGATTTGGAGACACACATTTTTACAACGCCCTCCACATTTCATGGAACCACCATTGGCAGTCATGATTTGGAAATTGTTGACAACATGGATGTAGCAATGCGTTTCTTGGGCAATGTGGCGATAAATAAAATTATGGGTGCTTCCACTATCAACCAGAATGATGACCTTCCGATGCTTGATGTAACCGATTAACTTGAGGGTTTGGGGAGCGGAAAATCCAGTTAGAGCATTGAGGGAAATGGCGGGTTCTACTTCGGGAGGGGCTGAGGGAGGGGTTATGTCAGTGATTTCAGGTGACTCAGACACAAGGGGAGTTTCAACATCCTCTTCCGAAATATCCTTAGAGATGGCCATAAAAAGATTTTGTTCCTTACACTTGTGGCCCGAGAAATATTTGTCATCACAATTATAACAAAGGCCTTTGAGTTGGCGTTCAATCATTTCAACCCTAGTCAATTTTTGGATCTTTAATGGGGTGGAGGGAGTAGTGGGAGTTACAGGTTTAGGGTGAGGGATAAAGGAGGGTTTTCATTTTTGAGAGGATACAACCTGTTATGCTTCTTTATCTCTTTTAGTAGCCTCCACCCAACTCGAGGGTCGAGCCATGAGGACATGGGCCCGAATCTCCTCCTTGAGGCCACTGATAAAACACTCTCAAAAGAAAGCATCAGTCATGCCCTCTGTTTGAAAAGATAGGCGCTCATAGGTAGCTATGAAGTCTTCTACTGTTCCTGATTGTTTCAACTTTGTCAAATGACCCAAATGGTTGGTGTCCGTGTCAAAGCATTCATAAAGCTCAATCACAAATTGGGTTCAAGCAATATACCCTTGACGGGAAGTTTTTCTCCATTGCCACCATTGCCAACATTCTTGATCTACATGGAGAACACCATACCGGAGTTTGGCCAAGTCATCTATAATGCCGTATAAAGAGAAATAATGTTCCATTTGGGTTACCCAACCAGTGGGGTCCGAGCCATCGAATTTGGTCACATCCACCCGCGAAAGGCGTAGGTCACGTTGAAAGTGCTGGGGATGAGAGGTATGGGAATGGGAGGAATGTTCACCTTCAGTCTTTGGAGGTGCTTCAGAGAAAGGGTCATTTGTAGGGATCTTCAATTTGGTGCAGAGTGATGCAAAGACAGATTCAAGCTGGGTGGTCAGTTCTTGTTTGACTTCCTCCATTGAGGACTGCATGGTTATATTTATGGTTGTATTGATGGATGAATCGATGGAGGCAACAATAGCACTAAGTTGTTTCACTTCTTTTTGGGTCTCGAGGAAACCAGATTGCAAGGTGTTGAAGCGAGCTTCCAGATCTTGGCTACGGGTATGGGCTATGAGGATGGGTGAACTGAAAAGGGGCGGGTGGGGTCAATTTTTTTTCCGAAAAATGATATGGATGAATGTGATAAGGGAGAAGAGATGAATCCAATGGAATAGGTCTCAAATAATGGTGAAAAAATTTCCAGACTTCTTTTTTTTACACTTGCGGAGTTATACTCTAGTTTGAAGAATACTGCAGTGATGAAATCCCCAATTGCTTAACAAGAAATAAATGTGTATTTACTTGGCAACCCGAACATAGTTGCCTGACAATAGATCTTGTCTATTTTAATTTGTTTATGTTTCTGTCCCCCCAGGGTTAGGTATTCAAGGGTTCTACAGACAAGGGTTTGCCCTGTGCTATAACTCTCTGATATACATGCAGGGTCCAACAGTGGTACTCGGCCCAATATCTCAGGGCACTAACTAAGGAGGATAGACCATACCCTTAGCCGTACTACCCGACTACCCAGGTACTAGAGAGTATCTTCTCGAGTTCTGTTCTCAGTGACACTATAGCAGTCCGACGACTGATAGGTTTATCTAAAGAGGGCTTCAGGAAATCTAGGCCGATCCATACACAGGTGTTGTCTGATGCGCTACCACTCAAAGGGTTATAAGGGTGGCCAATATATGTGCACTTAAGAACCACTTGTATTTCCTACGTGTATGAATCCCTCAATTGCGGGTTTATGCACGTAACGATAGATCTCTGTGGCTTAAAGACACCAGAATACGTCTCTACCCTGAATTTTTTTTTCCACAATTTCTGCCAAGGAAAGTGCTTTGATACCACTTGCAAGATACCAGATATAAAAAGTATGCATAATAGAAATAAAATGCTAGAAATGGCAGAGTAGCAGTAATATAACCAACATAATCTCCAGAATAACACATAAATGATATAAGAACAACAACCGAAATAACACTTTGATTCAGAAAGCAATGTTCACGGGCCTCTTCAAGGGGGCAACCTCCAGTCGAGAAACGCTCTGTTACAATAATCTCCAAGCTAGGGTTTTCATACCCTCGACCCTTATGTATACTAAATATGTCTATCAAGAGAAGCATCTAGAGGAAGATCCTTCTAGAAGCGGAAGCTTCTATTAGGTATTCTTACATACGCCTTATTCTATTTTATTGAAAGGCCTTATTAATATTGACCTTTATTACATCCGAATATATTGATCTACCTATGTGCGGGTTAGGACCCTAACATACCCGTTGTCCATTTATTATTGGCCACATACTCGTTATTCTCCTGACTTGTCCTTTTCTCCCAACGGATACCCATTCACTAAATTCTTACCCCATTATTGTCATTCACTTTCTGCTCATACTCCCTGCGCACTAGAGACTCATTATCCTTCGCCTCTGCAATAATTCACCCAACCATAGCATTTTACCTACTAATGTGTGTTCAGTGTGTAGGTACTGGTGGAAATCAATGGCGCCCAAATCTAAAAAGTCAAATGTTGAGGAAAATCCTTTCCTCCCACCTCCTGTTGATCTCGACTGGATTCCATTAGCAGATAAAGATTATGTAATCTTAGAAACCTGATGTGACTTCGATGTCACTGAGTTACAATCAAGTTTTAAAGACACATTCATCGATCAGAGCGATAAAATCGAGCTCTGGGAGTCAAATCTCCCTTTGTATCTTTTTCCCCAAGTCCACCATTTTCTAGAATTTGCCCTCAAATTCCAAGCGCACTACCTCCTGGATCAGAGAGCCATAATATTGTCTTCTGGAGAAAAATTTTTCTCTATTACACCCGAGACCATCGATCAAATGATGCAGGTACCCAGAGCCAAACCCTGTTCTCCCCTCACCATTGAAATTATGACAAAAATGTATCAAAACATGTTTTTTCCCCGAAGAGCGCAAATCTTTGAGCTTTTCCTCTCGCAAGATGCCCAATTTCCCAAGAAAAATCCCCCTTACCATTCCTCTATATTTTCAGTAAGGGGAAACCAGATCATTTCACCACTATGTTGTTTACTCGATTATTTCTCGGATGAATGGGTGGATGAACCTATCTTAGGTTTTCTATCCATTTTCTCTATTGAAGAGAAGGTTGCCATCCAGTTTGATTACAACGGTTTCTTGGCCGAAAACCTGCATGAGCAACTATCAAATTTCCCCATAGAAGGCATGTTCCGATATTCTTCAATACTGACCTACATGTTTATGTTTTATCAAACCAAAAAATTCTCCTTTCTCATGCAGAAAATGGACCAGGATGGAAAACCGTAGGCAATAACCTTATGATCTTCGCTGCTCAGAAGGAACTCCACTGAGTTCAGTTTTAAACAGTTTATTGAGTTGTTTTATCACCCAGTGGTAAGCATGCTCAGTGGAATACTGGAGTTGAGTATAAACGAGGATATTCAAAGAGTTCTTCACCTTTCATATCTCGCAAAGACTGGGGACTAGTTCATATATCAAAATCACACAGAGATTAGAGTGTATAGGTGTGAGCTAGCTCCATACAAATTTCCCAAGTATTTTCCTGTGTGGATATTTGCACTGGAGTATATTCGTCAGATGATAAATTCATATGACATTCATTTTGTGTCTCTGAAGAAAAAACAACAGATGAGGATTAAAGGGCAAATAGGACCATTTATCTGCAACAATCGAGCTGCTGGGGGAGAGGCAGATAAAATATTAAAAGAAATGAAATTCAGCACCAGTTTCATTTGGCATTATGATCCAAGTGGGATCATTGCAGATATGAGATCTAAAAACAAAAGTTCACCTTATTCTCACACCCTCAAACCAGAAATTGAAAAGTGTGTGAACCAGACAGAGTGGGAAGCAAATACCCCAGTATATACTGAACAACATGAATCTCCTTCAGTCACTATCTCATAGACTACCACTCCACAGGTACCAAAGGAAAAAAGGCCAAGGAAGGATGCCTCTCCTTAGGTCACTGAAGTGTCAGTGGAGTATTTTTAGGTATACAGTAAAAGACCTAAAATCACTCATATTACTCACATGTATGGTGAGGAAGAACCCCACTCTGCCAAAGTGGTTGAGGAAAAACATCAAGTGGTGTCCACTTCTTCTTCAAAGAAGCAGACCGATATAGCTGTGACCACCCAAACTCCACAGGGATCTATACCTCTGAATATTTTCAAAAAATATGATCTGATCAAGAAGAAAAACCAGATGTTGACCAACAACACTTACGCTAAGTTCTGGAAGCAAACGTCCACAACACAACACATACTATTATCAGCTTTTGATACAAAGAAAGGAATAATGCATATGGATTTTTTGCAAGCATAGGTGCCTCAACCCAAAGAGATCACTGACTACAAAAGGTCAACTATTGTTTTTGACACCAAACAAGTCCATCCAACTGACCAGATCGATTTGCACAGACAGACTGGAGAGATGGTTTTCTCCACATTGGCCCATGCTTCCTCTACAACTGCAAAATTAAAGGTGTCTCTAAACAATGTTCAGACCCAGTTGAAAATGGAAAAAATATCCTCGCTTGCAAAGGATAACATAATAAAATCCTTAGAGGAATTGGTGCTCAAGATTGGGTATGATCCCTCGAATGTAAAAGTAGCGGAGGAGATGTTAAAGAAAAATAATGCTGACATTGCATCTCTGAGAAAGCAACTGAAATTGCCACCTACAGAGGAATCACAGGCTAAATAAATAGCTGAGAGAGAACATGAGAAAGAGGAACTGCTGAAGCTAATCATGCAGTAGAATGCACAGATAAAGGAAATGGAGGCAGAATTGGAAAGGTTGTTGAAGGACAAGGAACAATCAATACCCATGGAAGTCATTCCATTGAGTGCAGTCCCTCTTGTAAGAGTCAACACAACAACTTTACCAACAACCATGACAAAAAAAATTCCATCGACAACCCCGTTGACAACACTGGAAAAAACTATGGAGTTAACAAAATCCATGGAAGAGATGACCCTACAAGGAACATAAATCAATAGGCTGAAAAAAGAAGTGGAGAATCTCCAAGAGCTCAAGTCGTCTTACCAGACGAGCTAAAACATTGAGAGGCAAACATCAGAGAAGCTCAAGAAGGAAATCCAACAGCTTAAGAAACAAACAGTGGGGGGTAAAACACTGACAGAGGCTAAGAAGAATATTTGGATGGATATCTCCAGCTCCATAAATGAAATTTGGCCCATGGTGAAAATCATGTTAGAACAACATGAACTAGTGATAAGAAGCAGACAGGTTATTGACAAAATAAAAGGAGAGTTAGGAGAAATGCCCACTGAAGCCAATGAAATAATTAGATTCCTGAAATCGAAGACCCGAGAAGAACTAGAAGAATTGAAAATCAAAGATAGGATAGAAACCATCCTCGAAGTCAAGAGCGTCCTGACCAAAAGAGGACTGATGTTGTAGTTGGAGGAAAAAGTTCGGAACATGGACATTGGAGTTCAAAGGTTTTTCAGCAAGATCGAGGCTCTGCAGGAAAAGGGTCTTCCTGGTTTGATGGTTCTGAATGACAAGCTGATGAACCTTCTAGACTGCAAGCAGAAGATGGATACAATGGCCAAGGATAGTTCCAAGTTCTCGAGAATACAAGGCAGTATAACGGGTAAAGCGTTCTTGGAGACTTTGCAGCCATACCTCAGCATACAACACGAGATCAAGTATATTTTCATCATCAAACCGACTTTTTCCAAGTACACATAAGTGGATGAAATATATCGTAGACTACTCAAAGTCACCATCCCCAGTCAGCTGATATGGGAAGAGACGTGCAACTTGATCAAGTAGGAGATGGTGTGCAATCTGAGTCAGCAAATAGATCAGTCAAAGTCCTATGGGTGACTCACCAACGACCTTCCCTAGATACAGTATGAAGAATTAGACACATCATTGACAGTTCCTAGATTTTGTATCTTGTTAGTTAGTTAGTTAGATTCAGGGGATGCCACGTCCTGATCATTTATGACATGGTTGTTTGTAATTTTGATTATAAATACTTCTAACTTAGAAGTATTGAGGGTTTATCTTTACGCCCTAGCAAGCTACAAGCACTGTAATTTTCAAGAGATTTTTCCAGTAATACAAAGAGATGTTTACAGGATTCCTGTGTGTTAATTCTTGGTGAAGTTTTTCTCTTCTTCGTGGAATGTTTACCTATCTTAGTTATCATATCGTTTTTTCAGTCTGATTATTTAAAAGGAGTTAAAGTGGCAGAACTTACCTTTGTGTACTCTGTTTCTAAGATTTTGAAAAATCTAAATGTTTATCTTCTGATGTTATAGTAGAGAAATTCTTAATTGCTTCTTTGCTTTAATTGATTATCTCATCTTTTCAACCCTCCATTTTATTTCTAAAGAATCCAACAATTTCACTATTGTGGATTGTAAATGAATCTTTAAAAAGCTGTTCTTGATCTCCATTTTCATAAAATAGACCCCATAGCCCAATGGAAGCATAAGTGACATTCAACCATTTTATTAAAGAACAAACAACTCGATACTATTCATTTTAACTAGCCTAAGATCTGAAAATCTAAAAAAAATTAAATCTTACAAAGAGATCCCTCTCCGAAATTGGCAGGGATAGATCCCAGTTTCGAAGTGGTTGGATAAGGTTACCTCTTGTAAATTTCTTCTACCTGACAAAAACCTCTGGGAATTTACAGAGTGATAATAGTTGCAAAGCCCGAATTCGTGAAGGGTTGGTCCATGGTCATAGCTCGTGGTCACACAAACAAAAGGTTTATCACAGAATTAGTACTCACAAAGTTGAGTGTTGCTGGGAGTGCCGAAGAGTGGAGGCACAGGTAGTTCGAACCTGTGGGTAACACAAAAGGGACCTATGTGTTGAGTGGTCAAGGACTGTTGAAGGTCCGAAGAGTCAATCCAACTCAAGAATTCAAAGATCCAATATCAGGAGGTCACGTAGCCCCAATGAGGGAAGGGGGTCTGCGCCAGGAGTGGTACCAGAGAAGATACATAATTGATTTTGTAGAAAGAGAAGTAGGCTGATATCGACGAGAGGTATCAAATACATCAACACAATGCTGCCTAGAAGACGTGTTGAGCTGTCCATAGACAACAAATATATGGAAAGGGAGATGAGAGAACTACATGAAAGAATATATGCCATGGAAACAACACAAAGGAGAGCACCTGATGTTGGATATGTCAGCAGAATGAATAAGTAGAGGTTGAAGAAGCGATAACTGAGGATGCTGCAGAAGAATGCTTGTTGAAAGCGGTTGTCAAGTTGGGAGCCAGAGAGAAGATCAAAATCCCAATGTATGAGGGAAATTTAGACACAGAATAATTGCTTGATTGGATACGAGCAATGGACAAGTATTTCGACTATGAATATGTCGAGGAGGAGAAAAAGGTGAGACATGTCATCACTAGGTTGAAAGGACATGCGAGACTGTGGTGGGATGAACTGCAGGGTGACAAGAGAAGAAAGGGAAAACAAAAGATCAAGAGTTGGGATAGAATGGTAGCCAAACTAAAGGTGAAATTCATACCCAAGGATTACCAAATAAATCTATTCAGGAGGATGCAGAACCTGAGGCAGAAAGGGATGACTGTGAAGGAGTAGACATATGAGTTCTACAGATTGAACATCAGGGATGGAAAGAGAGAGAGAGACGAAGAAATTTTTTCCAGGTACATCAATGGCCCATCATATGATATCCAGGATGACATAAACACGGTGACAATCAGAACAGTAGAGGATGCGTATCATATTTCTCTGAAAATAGAAGAAAGTTGACCAGGAAGAAGAGTCAACAAAACAGGGGAAAAATTTTGAACAGAGGAAAAGGAGTTGCCCAGGACAAGACACAAAATCCCAAATGTGAGGTGGAGAAAACACATAATCACTTTGAGAGAGGAGGAAGTTCAGAAGGAAGGTAGAGTGGTGGTAGAAACTCTTTTCCTAGAGGAAGAGCAAGAGGCAGAGGAGGAGAAGTAAGATGTTACGCCTGTGGAAAAACATGGCACATGTCTTGGGATTGTCCTGAGAGGAAGAAAGAGGGAGGTGAAGCTCACATTTCAGAAGCACATAAGTGATATGTTGAGGTAGAAGGTGCATAGGATGGGATATCCTTGATGATGAAGAAGGTTCTCTTATAACTGGATCCAAAAATTGGAAGGCCAGCGCAGAGGAACAGTTTGTTTGAGACATCCTGCAAAACAAAGGACGAAGTTTACAAGGTGATAATTGATAGTAGGAGCACTAACAACTTAGTATCCAAAAATATGGTGGAGAATTTAGAGCCGGAGATGACTATACACTCGACGTTGTATAAAGTCTCATGGTTGTAGAAAGGTCATCAGGTAACAATCACTAAGCAATGCCTAGTTGAATTTAAAATAGGAGGATATAGAGAAGAAATTCCGTGTGATGTGATTCCCATGGATGTATGTCACGTTTTGTTTGGAAGACCATGGTAGTATGACAAGAATTTCATTCATGATGGGAGGAGAAATACCCATACTTTGGAGAAGAATGGTAGAAAACACATGTTGCTGCCAATTGAAGAGAAGAAGGTGAAAGATGAAGCTAGCACGAGGATACTTCACATGAGTGGGAAGGAAATCCTGAATGAAGTGAAGAAGGAACAAGAGATGCAGTTTGTTGTAGTGAGGAAGCCGAGGGTTATCCTTACCAGTACTTCAATGGAAGGTTTACATAAGGATATTCAGGGACTATTGGAGAATTTTGCAGACATAGTAGTGGATGAGTTGCCAAGCTCATTTCCACCTATCAAAAGTATCAACCATCACATTGCCTCGATCCCAGGAGGAACCCCGCCGAAAAAATCTGTGTACAAGTTGACACTTCAAGAGAATGAGGAGGTGAAGAGACAGGTTCATGATCTGTTAGACAAAGGGTTGGTTAGAGAAATCTTGAGTCCATGTGTAGTACCAACTGTATTGAGTCCGAAGAAGGATGGAGGATGGAGAATGTGTATAGATTCACGATCCATAAACAAGATCACCATCAGATACAGATTCCCATTGTCAAGGATGGATGACTTGATGGACTGTTTGATTGGAGTGAACTATTTTTCAAAGATAGATTTGAAAAGTGGATATCACTAGATAAGGATGAGGGAAGGTGATGAGTGGAAAACAACCTTCAAGACAAATGAGGGGTTGTATGAATGGCTTGTTATGCCTTTTGGCTTAACAAAACCCCCAAGTAATTTTATGAGGCTAATTAATGAAGTGATGAAAGATTTCATTGGCAAGTTTGTGATTGTATATCTGGATGATATACTGGTCTTTAGAAAGAATAAAGAGGAGAAATTGAGGCACTTGACGTTGGTAATGAGGAGATTGCAGCAAGAGAATTTGTTGATTAAGCTAAAAAATTACTCTTTCATGAAGACATAACTCATATATTTGGGGTTTGTGATTTATTCAAATGAATTGAAGATGGATCCTGAAAAGGTGAAAGCAATCAAAGAATGGCCATCACCGAGGAATATCTTTGAGGTGAGAATCTTCCATGGATTGGCAAGTTTTTATCGAAAGTTCATTAGAAATTTTAGTGGGATTAGTGATCAAATGATGGATACAGTGAAGAAAAGACACAATTCTTTCAAATGGACAGAAGAGGCTGAAAAGAGATTCAATATATTGAAGGAGAAGATAATGGAACAATCTATTATGGTATTACCAGATTTTGGAAAGACCTTTCAGGTGAGATGTGATGCGAGTGGAGTTGCAATTGGAGCGGTATTAAGTCAAGATAATAGGCCCGTCGCGTATTTCAGTGAGAAGATAATTGAAGCTAAAAATAAGTACTCCACATATGCCAAAGAGTTCTATGCCATAATTCAAGCCTTGAATAAGTAGAGGCACTATCTCATACTGAATGAGTTTGTTTTGTATAGTGATAACCAAGCTTTGCAATTCATAACCAAACAGGAGAAGTTAAACCAAAGACATGCCAAGTGGATAGAGTTTATGCACAATTTCACTTTTGTTATTAAACATATTTATGGTAATGCTAACAAGGTTGTTGATGCATTGAGCAGGAGATGTCTAACTCTGCAAGAATTTCAAGTGAATACCTTGGGGTTTTATCACCTTAAAGAAACGTACCACACTGATCCATATTTTAGGGAGGCATATGAAGCATGTGCGAATCCTTTACTCAGAGACAAAAGCCACTGGGATGAATATCTGATTCAGGATGGGTTGTTGTTTAAAGGATGCCAATTGTGCATACCAAGATGTTCAATGAGGGAGAATTTGCTAAAGTAAAATCATAGTGGAGGTCTAGCCAGACATTTCGGCCATGAAAAGACATTTGCTCAGTTGAACGGTTCATATTATTGGCCAGGTATGAGAGAAAGGGTGAAGAGGTTTGTAAACAAGTGTAAGATTTGTCAGTATGCCAAGGGGAAGAAGAAAAACATTGGGTTGTATCAACCATTTCCTATTACAGAGAGGCCTTGGGATGTGATAAGCATAGATTTCGTGTTGGGATTGCCAAGGACAAAAAGAGGAAGTGATTCCATATTTGTGGTAGTTGATAGATTTTCGAAGATGGCACACTTTATCCCATGCTAGAAGACCAGTGATGCAACACATGTTGCAATTTTTTTTTTTCCAGAGAGGTTGTTAGACTCCATGGATTGCCCATGAGTATAGTTTCAGATAGGGACACCAAGTTTGTTGGTCATTTCTGGAGGACATTGTGGAAGAAGCTAGGGACAGAGCTATCTTTTAGTTCTGCATATCACCTGCAAACGGATGGAAAAACCAGAGTGGTGAATAGAATCTTAGGATATTTGCTAAGGAGTTTGGTCACTGAACACCATAGTCAGTGGGATCAGATTGTAGCACAAACAGAGTTTGCATATAATGACTCAGTGAATAGAAGCACCGGGAAAAGTCCATTTCAAATAGTGTATGGAATGAATTCGAGAGGAGTGTTAGATTTGAGAGCTCTAAAGTAGAGAGAATTTAGGAATGCTAGAGTCAAAGACTTCGCTACATAAATGCAAGAACTTCATGATCAAATCAATGAGAAGTTGAAAAAGAGCAGCAATGAATAAAAGCACATAGTTGATCAACATTGGAGGAAGAATGAATTTGAATTTGGAGATCAAGTTCTAGCACATATTAGGAAAGAGAGGTTTCCGAGGGGAACATATAATAAGTTGAAGTTGAAAAAGATAGGACTGTGTAAAATCTTGAGAAGATTTGGTGGGAATGCTTATGAGATAGAGCTTCTAGGAGATGTGAGAATATCACCCATATTCAACATTGAAGACATGTATCTGTACAGGAATGATGGAGCCGTAGGATCCAAAGATCAAAATAAGATCCAGTGGGAGAAACAAATGCATGTAGCAGAGAATCCACAGATGGATAAGATCATAGATCGACGAGCTGGTAAGAAGACCAGAAGGAAAACATATTTTGAATATTTGGTAAAGTGGAAAGGACAACCAGTAGAAGAAACCAGTTGGGTTGGTGAAGCAGACATCTAGAAGCATGGAAAGTCGGTGCAATAGCTCATGGATATGATTCCATGAATTTTTCAGCCAGAGGAGTATGATGTAGGAGCATCACCAACAAAGCACAAGCGAAAGACAGCTGGGCGCACTAGCGCATATTTTGAAATATTTTGAATTCCAAAGTTGGTGTATTAATGTAATATCTGAAAAACATTTTGAGTTATGAACATCTTTAATGATCAGAGGTTGAGCCACCACATAATATCGACGAGGGAATGTATTTTTCTTTAATGAGAAGGATTGCAGTACAGATCTGGAGCGTCCACTCTTATCTGTCTGACTCAAATATTTATTGTAATAAATGTAGAAATTTCAATACAAATTATGTATTGCCTGGATTCTCCTGATATAACAATTATATTCCATTGTTAAATGCATAATCGCTTCTACTAATATTCTTGTGGAATTTAAAACATGATCACCAATTTCGATATCAAGAAGAAAGATATATCACACATAACACAGATGTTTTTACCGGGAAAGCATAAAGCTAAAAACCCCACTATCATATATTATGTTTATATCATGGATCATGAAACAATCTCATACAAAAATCTAATCCAAGAGATCTCAATACAATATACAATCATCTCACACTATCATACAAAAATTAACAAATTCATGTGCCAATTTATTGCTTCTAGACAACCTGCCTCCTCTGCGCAATTCCTGCTAATGGAAAACCATGCAAATGAATTCAAATCCTCTTGCCTAGGCTACACATTCCTCATGGGCACATCCACTGTGTGTGTGGTTGCATGAGTGCAATCACTAATGTCACAATTGATAGTCAAACTGTCCCTTTCACCTGTTATCTCAATTCGGTCTCCACTGGATCTGACATGCATGTAGTTAACAATGGTAAATCTTCAGTTGCATGTGGGATCATTGATTGTGAATTAATTGATAATTAATTCACTGGTCTCTCACTAGTGTAAGTTCAGTTACAACTAGTACAACTGAGCTTATCTCACTTAATTGAGTTAAACTACTTCACAACTCACATAACTACACATCCAACTCTGTTATTGGTGTAGATCTATCAGCCCTCGGGCTTGTTGATGGGCGAAATTGACCGCTTGTCAACTGGAGGAGTGAATCCGGTCCGGGGTTGTCTAAATAACCCAAGCCATTTGGATTAATCCACTTCGACGGGTTTAGCGACTCCGTTGGCCGATCTAAGTCATAGGAAAGTGAAAAAACTAAACTAAAGAAACTAACTAAGTAAAAAAAAACAATTGCTGCAAACTATATACAAGTCTAATATATATTCACAGTTCGCTAATTAATATTAATAAAATAGTGATCTTGCTTATTAAATGTACAGTGTATTGATATATTTAAATCTCTATTATATGTACAGTATTCACAAAATGCAAGTTTTAATCGAAATCTGCAAAATCCTATATGAATTAACTTATGACAATGAAGCTAGTGTTTTTTGTTTTTTTATAACTTTTATAAACAGGAAATGAAATGGAAGCTATCTAGTTGATAAGTAAAAATAACAATCTGCAATGTGTATCTAAACTACATAAATGAAAAGTGAAACGTGTTTAGATCATAGGAAATTTATATATTAATTAAACTAATTAAATAGCACTAACAGATTGACTTGTAATAGCGTTTCCTGTTCGCCCTGTGCACAATATTCGATTTCGTTGTTTGATGGGGGCAACCCGCACCAGATTTTCCCAATGCTTCTCATAAACAGGAAGCAATGACTCTTGAATACTAATGACAAAACAAGCAAGAATATAACAACAACAATTTTATAATTTAAAAATGATTACATTAAGATAAATCTCATTGCAAAGATTTGTATATAACTGCTCATTTAACAAAGAAGATTAATCCTATGTTCATTAAATTGAAACAGGATAATTGTTGTATGTAAAATGAGAGACATCAAATATGGACGCTATATAAATCATATCATATCAACCTGTAACAAATTATGATATCTAAAGTAGTCAAAAATTCGATTACAAATTGAAATGAACAAAAACTTGAACAAAAGTATGATATATTGAAGCTAAAGCCGTACAAACATCTACTTTCATTCGAATATGAATAATCATCCATCCATAGTCTCTTCTCCCAAGCAATGATGGGTTTTGTTTACAAAAATAATACATATATAAAGGCCACAGGATCAAACATTCCTTGTGGAAATTGTCAAAAGATGTTGCAAAAATTATGGGAACAATCTCCCAAATTCCTATTTCTATCTAAGACTAATAGCCTAATCCAAAAGTATGTAAAGAAAAAGCATGTTCAAAAGATGCCACAATCGATTCAAATTTCCTTTGAAATTCGTGTGTACCTGTAAATGCACAAGAATACACGATTTAAGATTATGTTTAGTTGTAAAATCAACAAAAATTCAAATTTTTATGACTAGCTACAGAATCTCACGATTCTGTAGCTAGTTATTATTTACAAATAAAATCGTATTGTAGTAATTCAATCATAACAGAAATAGATGCGATTGAGAAAACAAATCCTTTATGCTAATTAAAAGCAAACAAAATCATTTTAAAATCATTCTTGAAATACCATACCTCAGTTTCAGGGATTCGATTTGATCAAGCTATTTTTGAATTAACAATGGCAGTGGCCACCTCTACATTTTTGAAAACGACAGAGCCTGTGGTCTTCTGCCTTTTATCATTAGCTTGCAGTCTATCATTTTCTTTGGTTAACACATTTACTTGGTTCTCCAAGGACTTGATTCAGGATTGGAGCAAAGGGACGTCTGTATAATATCGGTCGAGCCACGACTTGCATTCATTGCACTGTGGTAGATCAGGCCATGTAATTACAGGTGAGGAATCTCTTAATTTACCAGCAGTTCTGTTGAAATAATGTAACTGCGAAGAGCATTCTTATTATTTTGTTATTGGATTAAATCCCCATTGTGGATTAATCATGTTATTATTATTATTGGATTAAATCCCCATTGAG
>JZKD02S0584150.1:49566-63923 GCA_000966675.3 Picea glauca
TTCACACGTGCCAGATTGATATAAATAAGAGGCTAGTGCCTCACTTCTTAGACACACTTCACTTGCTCATTCTCTTATGAGGCAAGTTGCATTTACAAGTTGGAGAGAGGAGAAGAAGGGTGGTGCATCTCTTGAGGAGGACTTTTTCTGTATTGATTGAGTTATCTCTTGAACATTGTATAAGCTATTTATGATAAGGAAGTTTTTGCTGGGTTTTCTTCCCCCAGAGGGTTTCCTAGGATAAATGCTATGTCTCTTGTGGATGTGTATTTCTCATTGATCTTGTTCTTATTATGCTCCTATCTTATGAAATGCAAAGAACTATAATTATGGCATAAACATTAACAAGTTCCACTATCGAGTTTAATCATAGGGAAGTTGGGGTCATCTCTAAGGCATGGCGGGAGGTTCGTCACATAGTTATAGGGCTTGACTGAACAAAGGCCGTGTGAGTATGGATACTGCTCGGTTAGAAACCGCTCGATTTCAGAATCAGAATCTTCACTCAACAAAATTGGTTTTTGGTCTGTGTTTTGTTTAGGTTTATTACGAGCACACCTTGATACCCAACGCACAATTTTTTTACCTTTGCAATTGACATCGTTGTTACCCTTACCTTTTTTCCTTGCAGACCTTTTAATAGGATTACCACCATATTTTAGGCATGAATCAGGTAGGGTGTCAGTTTGGGTAGGGTTTGGGTAGGTCGAGGGTTCAAGAGAGGGTAAGAGTGTAGGAGGGGGCATGATAGGCCCAAAAAGGGTTTTTGTGACCACGGTTTTGTCAACTTGTCCAATTTCAGGAATGGCAAAGCCATTCCTCAACAAGAAAGATTCCCAACAGTCACCACCCAACCTCAAATGATGAGTCACAATAATTTTAATTAAACAGTGGTGGAAGAGGCTGGAGTCGGCTTTCTCCCTCTTGAAATGTTTAGCCATTTTATACAAACTCCGAAGGAGGAAATGTGGCATATTTAAAGGAAAATCTATGAAACTCATGAGCAGCCAGAGGTGGTATAGGAAAACTAAACCGTATCTACCCTCGCATGTAATGAACTGCTTGATAATAGCCAACAAATCATGCCATCGAGATTTAAGGGCTGTAACCGGCATACCTTTGTCACAACTGTTGATCTTTCTTGAGGTAAACAACAATGGCCATGGTACTTCATCAACCTTCAATTTTTAAACCATTTTTTCCCTTCGGCTGGTGATGCAGGAGCATCGCCAACATGTCAAGTGAGCCAACACAGAAGAAGAGGACAACTGGATAAGCCAACACAAAATTTTGAAATTGCCTTGAAACTGTTGCGTGAACATTAATGTGAAAACTTAATGAGGTGCACTTTATATATTGTAAGTGGACCTTGAGTGGATATCTCTCGTCCTTTGGTAGATAGATGACATTTAAGATAGTTAATGCAGGTATATAGGATTTTAATTCTAGACTAGACAGTTTAGGAGCTGGAGGGAAAACAAATATAGACACCCTCATTGTATCATTGTAACATTAGCCTGAGCATAGAAAAAAGAAGAGAAAGAGCAAGTCGAGAGATGTGTAAAAGACCTCCATGTACAGACATTTGAATTAATAGAAGAAGAGATTGATTCAAATTCATGGTTATGTGTCTGTTCTCTGTATATTGATGGTTTGCTCAATTGATGTTTGTTTCCTGTTATGCATTTGTTTTTATATGTTGTGTATGTGATTTCATGTTTGAATTGAAGTCTGAGGGGAAGAAGGAATGAGTTTCAATTGTTTCTCTATTTGAGCCAGATATTCCTGCAAGGAGTGCAGTCGAATTGTCCGCAAGGAGTGCGTTGACATAGGGTTCAGATAGAGATAATTTTTGTTCTCATTCACCCCAAAGGTGCAGTTGGGCACAGGAGCCGTGCAAGGAGTGCGCAGGCCGGGTAAAAGTCTCAGGGTTGCGAACCTGAGTGAATCATTTGACAGACAGCTGCTGCAGGTGTGCGTAGAGTCAAGTGACTTCAACACTTCGACGTTGTTGAGGGTTTTCCGCAAGGAGTGCATGCAAGAGTTTTCTTGAAGACCAAAAGCTGTGGGAAAAGCTCAGGAAGGATAGACCTTTGAGTTTGTTGGAGAACAACGAGGACAAGTTGTGTTTGAAGTGTTCAAGCAGGCGCTGCAGGATTGCGTGAAGGTGAACAAGTCTTCATGGAGGAAGTACTTGATTCAATTCGTGGAATTCATCAGGAAGGAACGAATGATCGAAATTCCCGAGGAGAATTCATGAATCGCCGAGAGCCGTTAGATCTTGGAAAGGAGTAGGGAAGCTACGGTGACGTATTTCCGAAAGGTTCCAAGCTCAGGAGGGGCGGAGCTGTTGATTAGGATCACGAGGGTCGTTGGATTCACACGTATATCGTGGATCGGGGTTTCGTGAGTCGAAGCTCCACATTATTGCAATAGGAATTGCGATATCGCGATCTGCGATATTCCGACAAGCCCAGAACCATCCATCATCTGGGACGCGTGTTAGGAAATCTGACGAAGTCGGGATTCGACATATCGGGGGTCTTGAGGACAGGATACTCAGACAGCTTGGAATCGCGAAACACGATATCCCGATGGGAGAGCTGTGTGGGGCCACAGGAAGTTAGTTGAGGATAGGTAGCACGCCGTATCGGAGTTCAGGAAAAGTAAGAGCCCGAACCCATTGACATCAGGATTCGTGATCCCGCGAATTCTGAAATCTCGATAGAAGTGACGGGAAGTGGAAAAGTCAGCGTTGACTGGCCATCGGGTCTCAGGGATTCGAGAGCCCAGTGATCGACCTTTGACATCGCGAAGTCGCGAAGTCTGATTCCCCCATAAGCTAAGGAAGGGGATTGAGCGATAGTTCTGTGGGTGTGGATTTCCCGATAGGGAAATAGAAGAACCTTGGAGTTCTTAGGGCTGAGAAGGAAGTGAAGATCCTGTGAGCGGGCATACCTGTGGGTGCGGCTGCGTCAGAGTGGTATCAGAGCTAGAATCTTGCTTGTGTATTTCAGGAAGGAAGAGGCAGGGAAGGAAAATCACTCTGATACACACTAGATTTTGTATCAGAGTGCAGAAGGATTCTTTGCTTTCTGTAGCAGAGAAAGAGAATTCACCATGCCACCCAGGAGAAGGGACGTGCAGTCACCCGATCCAGAGGATAGGGAGGTGCGGAGAAGAGGCAGGCAGATGGAAAATCCAGAAATGGAGAGACAGATGCGTGATCTCCGAGCGAGACTTGAGGACATGGAGACAGCGCAAAGACACACAACTAGTGCAGGGGATCTGAGTGATTTCGATAGTGAAATAGAGGCTGAACGAGAGGAGGAAGTTGTAGCCGAAGAAACATCAAACGAAAATTTGATCAAAGCTATTTCCAGGATGGGTGCAAAAGCAAAGATGGACATTCCAGTTTATGAGGGAAACTTGGATGCAGAGGAGCTTCTAGATTGGATTAGAGCTCTGGATACATACTTCGACTATGAAGAGGTCGAAGAGGATAAGAAAGTCAGGCATGTTGTCACAATATTGAAGGGACACACATCATTATGGTGGGACGAGCTACAAGCTGATAGACGCTACAAAGGCAAGCAGAAAATTAAAAGTTGGGATAGAATGATTGCAAAGATGAAGGAAAAGTTCATCCCTAGAGATTATCAAATTACTCTATTCAGGAGGATGCAGAACCTGAGACATAAGCTAATGACAGTGAAGGAATACACTGAGGAATTCTATTGACTGAACATCAGGGAAGGTCATTAGGAGAGCGATGATGAAAAAATTGCCAGATATATGAATGGCTTGAGATACGATATCCAGGACGAGATGAACATGGTAACCATTCGAACAGTGGAAGATGCTTATCAGATGGCTCTGAAAGCAGAAGAGAAGCTGAGCTGAAAGTAAGGTCAAAGAGGCTGAGGCAGAAGTCAGCCCAGAGGCAAATTAGTTGCCCAGGACAAATACCAGAAGCCCAAGGAGGAATGGAAGAAACCTCAAGGTAAAGTTGAGAGAGGTGGGACCTCACAGCGAGGGCCATACATTGAACATAGAGGGAAACATACAGAGAAGAGAGGAGGATACACTGATAATAACATGTTTCCTCCTACCAGAGGTAGAGGAAGAGGAAGAGGTGGAGTCATCACATGATTCACATGTGGGAAGAATGGGCACAAGTCTTACGAGTGTCCCGAGAAAAAGAAGGACATTGGAGAAGCTCACATCATCAAAGCGTAGAGGCAGGATGTTGAGGCAGAAGACGTAGAAGGCGGAAGGTCTCTCATGATGCGAAAAGTCCTTTTGACACCCGAGAAAGAGGTGGAAAGTTCAGTCCAAAATACCAGACTTTTTAGGACTGCTTGCAAGACCAAGGACAGGGTGTGAAAGGTTATTGTAGACAGTGGTAGCATAGATAATCTCATTTCAACTGAGATGGTAGAGAAGCTGGAGCTGGAGATGACTGATCATCCAAGCCCATATAGAGTTTCGTGGCTACAGAAAGGACACCAGGTAACTGTTACTAAACAATGCTTGGTTGAATTCAAGATAGGTGGATATAATGATAAGATCTTATGTGATGTTATTCCCATGGATGTTTGTCATCTATTGCTGGGTAGACCATGGCAATATGATAGGAATGTTATTCATGATGGGAGAATGAACACACACACCCTAGAGAAAAATGGGAGGACACACATGTTGCTTCCGATAAAGGATAAGGAGATGAATCCGGAAGTAAGCAACACAGTACTTCTCATGAGTGGGAAGGAACTTCTTAATGAGGTTAAGAAGAAAGAAGATCCACAATTATTTGTGGTCAGGAAACCGAGGAATGTTCTGACTAGCACAAGAGTGGATGATCTACCAGAAGAGATTCAGGAACTGTTGGAAGAGTTCCCTGACATCATAGTGGAAGAATTACCTCGTTCGTTGCCGCCGATGAGGAGTGTGAGTCATCATATAGACCTCATACCAGGGGCCATTTTTCCAAATAAAGCCACGTACAAATTGATGCTGTAAGAAAATGAAGAGGTCAAGAAGCAGGTTCATGAGATGCTAGACAAAGGATTAGTCCGAGAAAGCTTGAGTCCATGTGCTATTCCAATAGTACTCAGTCCAAAGAAATATGGAGGTTGGAGAATGTGTACCGATTCAAGGGCGATCAATAAGATAACCATCAGGTACACGTTTCCATTTCCGTGGATGGATGATTTAATGGATTGCTTGAGTGGAGCAAGGTACTTTTCAAAGATTGATTTGAAAAGCGGATATCACCAGATTCGCATGAGGGAAGGCGATGAGTGGAAAACAACATTCAAGACAAACGAAGGTTTGTATGAATGGCTTGTTATGTTGTTTGGCTTAAAAAACGTGCCAAGTACCTTCATGAGGTTGATGAATGAAGTCCCGAGGGAATTCATCGGGAAGTTCATCACTGTGTATTTGGATGACATACTGATTTACAGTAAATCAGTGGTAGAACACTTGAAGCTTTTGGCTACAGTGATGAAGAAGCTACAGCAGGAGAAGTTGTTGATTAACATGAAGAAGTCCTCATTTATGAAGATAGAGCTCATTTACTTGGGTTTTGTTATTTCAGTGAATGAGTTGAGGATGGATCTAGATAAAGTGGAGGTAATAAAAAATTGGCCATCACCGAGAAATATTTTTGAGGTGAGAAGTTTTCACGGATTGGCTAGTTTCTACCGGAAGTTCATCATGAATTTCAGTGGAATTAGCACAGTGATGATGGATACAGTGAAGAAGTGGCATAAGTATTTTCACTGGACATCAGAGGATGAGAAGACCTTCAATCTATTGAAGAGGAATATCATGGAACAACCAGTTTTGGTGTTGTCGGATTTCCAAAAGACGTTTCAAGTGAAATGTGACGCAAGTGGGTTTGCCATAGGAGCGGTCTTGAGTCAAGAAGACAGACTGATTTCATACTTCAGTGAGAAGATGAATGAAGAAAAATTGAAGTACTCCACGTATGATAAGGAGTTCTATGCTATCATACAGGCATTGAAGAAATGGAGGCATTACTTGATCCCGAAAGAATTTGTTTTGTATAGTGACAACCATGCATTACAGTTTGTGACTCAACATGAGAAGTTGAATCAGAAACATGCCAAATGGGTAGAGTATATGCAGAACTTCACATTTATGATAAAACACATTTCGGGTACTGCTAACAAAGTGGCTGATGCTTTGAGCAGGAAGTGTTTGCTGTTGCAGGAGTTCCGAGTCAAAACGTTGGGTTTTGATGATCTCAGGGACATGTACGCAGGTGATGCAAATTTTGCAGAAGCGTATGAAGTAGATAAGAATCCAGTTCTCAGGGACAGAAGCCCTTGGATAGACTATATGATCCAAGAAGGATTATTGTTCAGAGGCAATCAATTGTGCATTCCAAATTGTTCCATGAGGGAGAACTTGCTAAAGGAGAAACACAACAGAGGATTGGCAGGACATTTTGGTCATGATAAAACATTCGCGAAGCTGAATGAGTCATATTTTTGGCCAGCAATGCGAGGATATTTCAAGAGATTCATTGACAGATGTCGAATTTGCCAACATTTGAAGGGAAGGAAGAAAAATGCAGGATTTTATCAGCCATTTCCCATACCAGAGAGGCCATGGGAGGAAATAAGCATGGATTTTGTATTGGGGTTGCCAAGGATGCAAAGAGGATTTGATTCAATATTTGTGGTGGTATATAGGTTTTCTAAAATGGCACACTTCATTTCATGCCAGAATACCAGTGATGCGACTCGCATCGCAAATCTGTTTTTCAAAGAGGTCGTTCGACTTCATGGCTTACCCCGAAGTATAGTTTCGGACAAAGACACTAAATTCATAGGGCATTTTTGGAGGACCTTGTGGAAGAAGCTGGGGACTAACTTGATGTTTAGTTCATCTTATCATCCTCAGACGGATGGACAGACGAAAGTGGTCAACAGAAGTCTGGGAGACTTGCTGAGGAGCTTGGTGACAGAGCACCATAGCCAGTGGGATAGCATATTACCACATCAAGAGTTCGCATATAATGACTCAGTGAATAGGAGCACTGGTAGAAGTCCATTTCAGATTGTGTATGGGACATAGTCGAGAGGAATTTCTGAACTGAGGGATTCAGAACAGACTGCAACTAGCAGCACTAGTGCAGAAGGATTCGCTGAGGCGATGGAGGAACTTCACAGCAACGTGAAGGAGCGGTTGCTGAAATCAAGCTAGGAATATAAGCTCAGAGCAGATCAACACAAAAGACAACTTCAGTTTGAGGTTGGTGATCTGGTTCTGGAACATTTGAGAAAATAAAGGTTCCCGAGGGGAACATACAATAAATTGAAAATGAATAAAATCGGACCATGTGAGGTCTTGAAGAAATTGGGGGAAAATGCTTATGAGATTGAGTTACCGGATGGGATCGGAATATATCCGATATTCAATGTCACATATTTATACCCATACAGGGTTGGAGAAGCAGAGACTGGAATAGAGGAGCTAGTGATCCAGTGGATGAAACAGATGCCAGTTGCAAAGAAGCCGCAGATGGAATGCATACTGGACAAGAGAGTGGGTAAGAAGACTAGGAGGAAAGAATACTATGAGTATCTGGTCAAATGGAAGGGCTATCCAGTTGAAGATGCCAGCTGGGATACTGAAGCAGAAATACAGAAGCATGGATAGACCGTGCAGGAGCTCATGGACAGGAGCCCATGAAAATTTTCAAGCGAGGGAGTATGATGCATGAGCATCGCCAACACGTCAAGCGAGCCAGCGTGAAAGCGGAGGACAACTGGATAGGCCAACACAAAATTTTGAAATTGCCTTGAAACTGTTGCGCGAATATTAATGTGAAAACCTAATGAGGCGCACTTTATATATTGTAAATGGAACTTGAGTGGATAACTCTCGTCCTTTAGTAGATAGACGACATTTAAGATAGTTAATGCAGGTAGATAGGATTTTAATTCTAGACTAGACAGTTTAGGAGCTAGAGGGAAAACGAATATATACACCCTCATTGTATCATTGTAACATTAGCCTGAGCATAGAAACAGGAAGAGAAAGAGCAAGCCGAGAGCTGTGTAAAAGACCTCCATGTACAGACATTTGAATTAATAGAAGAAGAGATTGATTCAAATTCATGGTTATGTGTCTGTTCTCTGTATATTGATGGTTTGCTCAATTGATGTTTGTTTCTTGTTATGCATTTGCTTTTATATGCTATGTATGTGATTTCATGTTTGAATTGAAGTCTGAGGGGAAGAAGGAATGAGTTTCAATTGTTTCTCTATTTGAGCCAGATATTCCTGCAAGGAGTGTAGTCGAATTGTCCGCAAGGAGTGCGTTGACATAGGGTTCAGATAGAGATAATTTTTGTTCTCATTCATCCCAAAGGTGCAGTTGGGCACAGGAGCCATGCAAGGAGTGCACAGGCTGGGTAAAAGTCTCAGGGTTGCGAACCTGAGTGAAGAATTTGACAAACTGCTGCTGCAGGTGTGCGCAGAGTCAAGTGACTTCAACACTTCGACGTTGTTGAGGGTTTACCGCAAGGATTGCGTGCAAGAGTTTTCTTGAAGACCAAAAGTTGTGGGAAAATCTCAGGAAGGATAGGCCTTTGAGTTTGCTGGAGAACAACAAGGACAAGTTGTGTTTGAAATGTTCAAGCAGGCACTGCAGGATTGCGTGCAGGTGAACAAGTCTTCATGGAGGAAGTACTTGATTCAATTCGTGGAATTCATTAGGAAGGAACGAACGATTGAAATTCCCGAGGAGAATTCACGAATCGTTGAGAGCCGTTAGATATTGGAAAGGAGCAGGGAAGCTACGACGACGTATTTCCGAAAGGTTCCAAGCTCAGGAGGGGCGGAGCTGTTGATCAGGACCACGAGGGTCATTGGATTCACACGTATATCGTGGATCGGGGTTTCGTGAGTCAAATCTCCACATTATTGCAATAGGAATTGCGATATCACGATCTGCGATATTCCGACGAGCCCAGAACCGTCCATCATCTGGGATGCATGTTAGGAAATCTGACGAAGTCGGGATTCGACATATCGGGGGTCTTGAGGACAAGATACTCAGACAGCTTGGAATCGCGAAACGCGATATCCTGATGGGAGAGTTGTGTGGGGCCACAGGAAGTTAGTGGAGGACAGGTGGCATGCCGTATCAGAGTTCGGGAAAATTAAGATCTTGAACCCATTGACATAAGGATTTGTGATCCCGCGAATTTTGAAATCCCGATAGAAGTGACGGGAAGTGGAAAAGTCAGCGTTGACTGGACATCGGGTCTCGGGGATTCGAGAGCCCAGTGATCGAACTTTGACATCGCGAAGTCTCTAAGTCTAATTCCCCAATAAGCTAAGGAAGGGGATCGAGCGATAGTTCTATGGGTGTGGATTTACCGATAGGGAAATAGAAGAACCTTGGATTTCTTCGGGCCGAGAAGGAAGTGAAGATCCTGTGAGCGGGCGTTCCTGCGGGTGTGGATGCATCAATTGGCAGACCAGTGGCAGAGCTGAGGAACTCCTCGTTCAATTCGAGTTGGATGTCCCCAACTTTGGCCCTGCAACCATCAAATGTAAGTGCAAATTGCTGGGCGACTGCCAGGTTGAAACCCTCGAACTTCTCAATAAAAACTCTCCAACCATTCCTCTCTAGGTCCTCTCAGGTGTTATCAAAAAAAATCAAAGTTTGGATTCCATTGGGATCGATTCGCACTACAGGAGCCCTAGAAAATAACACAAGATCAATAGGGTAATCGACGAGGGGGTTTGACAGGGTAGACACATAACCATTTTCCTGCAGCTTCCCCAAAACAAGCAAAGGCAGCCCAAAATGCAAGACAGAACGTTAATGCTTATGTGTGAGAGGGTGGTGGAGTAAATTGGGACCATGCAAAAATATCATGTCGGGCTGTACAATCGACGATGCCTTGGTAAAATGTTTTATTCAAATCAAAATAGTGTATATCAAAAGCATTGTAAACAACATGTCAAATGGATTATCACATAACCATTGAAAACCATGAAATACATAACCAAAAATCGATCCGAATGTTAAAAAAAACAATGGCATTTGCACGATTTAAAAGAAACACCAACATGTCGAATATTGCATCAACGATTACATCAAAGGAACCAATATGCCAAATAACCATTGCATCAATGAATTTATAAATTGAAACCATATTAACAATAGTCAAATACAAAGTGAGTAGTGGTTTGGTGTTTTGATAAATGTCTGACCAGTGGTGAGTTGGAGGTAAAAGAGTTATGACCACATAAACAAATAGGTTCATAACAATCCAAAAGATCATTTTAATGCAATCAACGTGAATCCCAACTGTAGGTTTTCACGCTTGCAGTCGTGAAAATGAAAACGAAAAGCAGGTATGCGAAAGCGAAAGATAATAGTGTTGTTTTTTATTAAAAAATTGTGACGAGTATTGAGGGTTCAAAACCCTTGTGTAGGCAGCTTGTAAGGAAAAGATAGGAATTAAAATGGCTACCAACAATGGAGACACACTGGTAGAAGCAGTTATCTCTGCCAAACGAACAAGTCCAGATTAGGATAATGAGAAAAACTCTAACTCAAAAACAACCAGAAAATTGTTTAAACATCATTATCAATCATAAAAATTCCAGCTTGTTATTTTAAAAGATGAAAATTGATAACAATCTTAACAAAAGCGAGTCACGATATTAAGGATAAAATCTCCAATACTTTTGACAGATCCATTGTTTCCATCATGCATCCATACCCTCGACAGGGTTTCCATTTAACCCACTCTGATATCCGTATCCTGCCAAGAAGTTCCAGATCAGAATAAAGGACATTTTAAGGTCAAGATATTCCATATTTGAAAATTTTCATATAACCGACATTGCTTCACTGCCAGCGGGCCTGTTCATTACCCTGATGAAGTTATCTTGGCATCATGCATGCATTTACCCACTGCCAGCATACCTGTTCAGTATCCTGGCGGTTTTACAAGCACTTCCCACAGCTCTCTGAAGATTTATTTAGTTTTAAAGATATTTAATCGAGTGGGGTGACGCTGAAAATACTGATGTTTTGGACATATTTTAATAAAGTACAGACCTTGAGAGAATTTTTAACTGTCCTTCATTAAGATTTAGAGATAGTTTATTGATAAACCGACCTTCGAAGGTGGGGAGACATATCTGAGTTGTTCTCTTAAGGAACATGGACAGCGTAAGAAGAATTTTTTATGGATATTCATGAAAAGCTTCAGTTACAGATTGAAATCAAAAAGTGCTTTTCAAACAACAAGCTTTCATGGCTGTAAACTTCAGGAAAATATCATAATTGATGTTTAAACAACTTCAACAGTCATTTCAGAGGAGAAATTTTTCTGTTCTCTTTGTCCTAACAGTTCATGATGCAGGCATGTGTGTTTAAAAAAGAATGACTGATAAGCATAAATGGAAACAAAACACACCAGCGAAGAAAAATTGGAAAGAAAAGAAATCCAAACAAAAAAATATGTACAGAAGGTGCATCTAAAAAGATCATGCAACAAATCCCTTGGGAGACTGAAAGAAAGTAGAAAAATCCAATTTGATGGGAAAGCAGTTCTACTCGTGGTACCTTGGGTCAGGGTTGATTCAGATTTATTTATCTCTTTACTTTCCATTTAAGATTTTCATGACGATACTGCGTTTTTTGAAAATAAATATTCAACTAAAAGCAAAGAGAAAAATATCAAGTGGACTTACCTGATAATAGTCGTATTATGGTTCTCGTGGTGCGCCCACTTGCATTCATGACTGCATTATTACAAAGAGAAATAGTGAGAAATAAAACCGAAAGAAAACCTATTCCTAAACCTACCCTAACTATTAAACAAATCAGAATACTACGTGAAGTCATGTTTCCAATGTAGCCATCGGAGTAACTCTAATCCTGCAATGGAAACAAGATCAAGCATTAATAATAATAATGGTAACATAAACATATCACACTTACCTTCATAATAATCACCTAAAAACGAAGTAAGCATGATCTTACCATTTCCTTGAATATTCTTGTTGTACGAATCCTCTAGCCATTGTGCAATCTTGTCGTGATAAGGGTCATAATGGCATGGGCGAGTGCAAGGAAGTTAAAAAAAATTGTCAAGATTACGAGGAAATGAAATAACCATCAACCAAGGCTGAAATGCCCCATCCTCCTGACAGTTCTCTAAGTGTTCATTAATTTCTTCACATGGAAGATCTAAAAGAAATATGACACGCCTACTTCCAAGATACTTAGGTAAAAAGAAAGCAAGCATAACTTTATATTTATTATAGAAATTTGTTATATATGAATATTCAAGCCATCCTAAGATCCTGTCATAAAAATGAGGATTCAAACCACGACTTTGATGAAACAAATATGGGAAAATTATCATAGGAGGATTCGTGCAATCAATTAGATCATTGGTCTGAATGTTTCCTTTGATGAGATTGATCATTTCAAAATGTGGAGCATAAACATTAAGATTCGAGCTAATCAAAGAACGAATATGAAACGCATAATGTTTGATCTCCATAAGATATAATGCATTGTCTTTTTTAACAATAAACTGTGTAAAATCATCTCGCAACATGTCCTCTTCCCATATAAGTGATGAAAGTGAACAAGCATCAAATCCAAGTTTATCAATGTTAGGTTTGGAATTGATTTCACCAAAATTTAGCATATTGAAAGGATATGATTGTGGTGGAAAAGAGCAGGATGTTGTAGGTAAGGTGTCAAGTCCAACAGAGTTAGGAAGAGATCGGGATATAAAGAATAAAAGGAATCATACATAAGCACATGAAAAGAATCTCTTGAATTAACAATGGTATTCTCAAGAGATTTCTCTTCGCCTTCTTTAAAACCCTTACTCTTTTTTGGTGATGAATACCTCAACATGATATGATCATCTGGATTTGCCTTTTGTGTGACAGATAATTCAAAATTTATGTGACAAACATCTAGTCTTTCCTGTGAACAAAGTGCATTTTTGATCCGAAATCGGATTCAGAAGGCTGTCAGGGCATGAAAAATGCTCAAAAATGAAAGTGCCCAGAATCCGACGAAACCAACACCATTGCGTCCGACTCGTCTTCCTGATTCTGGTGGTATAATTTTTATGTCAAACGGAGTCCGTATGGAGAAGATATCGCATTCTGTCCGCCGAGCCAAACAAGCAAATTTTTGGGATGCTGACTGTACCTGTCCGTACAGTCCGTACAGAACACGTGTCAGTCCATACGATGACGTGGCAGGTCCATACAGGTGACGTGGTAGCATCAGGGGATGACACGTGGCAGGTTCGTACGACGACACGTGGCAGGTCCGTACAGGACACGTGGCGGCTCCAGGGCGTGACACGTGTCAGGCAGTTTTGGCATTTTCAATGTACGGTTGGACCAATCCCGAGGTGACACGTGTCACCACTGGAAGGGTGACACATGGCACGAGATGACATCAGCATCGTACGACGGATGACATGGAAGGTTGATCGGGCAGATGACGTGGCGTACGACAGAGCTGACGTGGCAGATGACGTGGACTAATCAGAAGCCAACACGTGTCAAGGTTTGATTGGTTGTTATGGTGCCACGTGGCCCAATCACGGGCTGCCACGTGGCACCCCGGTTTTTTCCAATATGGCCTATGTAAAAAATTATTGTTGTCGCCGGGATTGAACCCGCGACCTCCCCCCACTGCAACGCCTTAACAAAGTCCCGTGACCACTGCGCCACGTGTTGGTGCTTGTTGTGTATACAGGATAATATGTATTTAAGTTTGAAATGTTTTGTTTGGCGCGGACTGTTGGGCCGGGGCTTAGCCCCGACCCATGGGCATATATTGGCGCGGAGTTGTGGCCCGTGGTTCCACCATATGCGTGGGGATCTATCCCTATGTAAACAACGCGGGGGTTGTAAACACATAAGCCCGCGGGTATATGCATATGCCTTAAGACCTGGGGCTCCACTACTAAATGTGCGGGGCTCTAACCATATGCGTGGGGTCCTATGGGTGCGCCATGTAACCAAGAGCTAGCGCGAAAGGGGGTTAGGCCAGCGCTAGCCCAAAGGGCTAGCGCTTAGCCATATAAACTTGCATATGACCGGTTTAAGGAGCGCGCGCCCAGGTTAAGGGGGCTTAAGCCCGTTTTCAACTACCATATGGTTACAAAGTGGGTTTTATAACCACTTTGGTTATTATTTTTAATGTAATTAACTCATTTTTAAGGGTTATTGGGCATTTTTAGAGCCTAAATTCGTGGAGGAAGTTGGAGATGGACAACTAACTCCCCCATTATTTAACCAAGGCCATTT
>JZKD02S0584150.1:68669-88017 GCA_000966675.3 Picea glauca
GAAGAGAATTGTTCTTGCAGTTGAGTGATAGGATTTGCAATTAGTTCTTCGTTCGTGCTTGAATATGACTGGATGGAAGGGATGCAAGCATCACAGAAGAGATTTAATGCAAATGACATGTCATTGAGATTAAATTTACAGAGGATATGATAGACTCTTGTCAAAAAGTCTTATGAAGATGAATCACCGTTGATTAGCGAAGTATGAAATTCTTCACATAATTGATCGAAATCATAAATTTCAAAAGCATCTAGAAATTCATCTACAAATTGAAACCAATAAAAAATGTGACATGCTAGAAAGGATTCAAACCAATGTTTAATCCGACCTCTAAAAGTAAAAGCGAAAATTCTGCATAAAACTCTTAAATCTGAGATGTCATGTTTGATGCATTTGCACCAAAACTTGTTAAGTTGGTCTTTAGCAGATATATTGCCTCCACCATCAAAGGTGAGTTTGGACAAGTGAGAGACTGTCTCATTGGGAACATTGGGTAATGAGAAGTTGAAAGCATGTTCCAGCACAATGATTTTGGGAGCCATGGGGGAAATCAAATACATTTAAAATAAAGGCTCCTACAAGGCCATCTTGTCAGTCATCCCTCCTTCTAGTGCCATTTGTTGACGGGTGAAATTGACCGCTCGTCAACTGGAGGAGCAAATCCGGTCCGGGGTTGTCTAAATAACCCAAGCCATTTGGATTAATCCACTCCGACGGGTTTAGCGGCTCCGTTGGCTGATCTAAGTCCTAGGAAAGTGAAAAAAACTAAACTAAAGAAACTAACTAAGTAAAAAAAATAGTTGTTGCAAACTATATACAAGTCTAATATATATTCACAGTTCGCTAATTAATATCAATAAAATAGTGATCTTGCTTATTAAATGTACAGTGTATTGATATATTTAAATCTCTATTATATGTACAGTATTCACAAAATGCAAGTTTTAATCGAAATTTGAAAAATCCTATATGAATTAACTTATGACAGCAAAGCTGTTGTTTTTTTTAATTTTTTATAACTTTTATAAACATGGAATGAAATGGCAGCTATCTAGTTGATAAGTAAAAATAACAATCTGCACTGTGTATCTAAACTACATAAATGAAAAGTGAAACGTGTTTAGATTATAGGAAATTTATATATTAATTAAACTAATTAAATAGCACTAACAAAATGACCTGTAATAGCATTTCCTGTTCGCCCTGTGCACAGTATTCGATTTCATTGTTTGATGGGGGCAACCCGCACCATATTTTCCCAATGATTCTCGTAAACAAGAAGAAGTGACACTTGAATACTAATGACAGAACAAGCAAGACATATAACGACAACAATTTTATAATTTACAAATGATTACATTAAGATAAATCTCACTGCAAAGATGTGTATATAACTGCTCATTTAACAAAGAAGATTAACCCTCTGTTCATTAAATTGAAACATGATAATTGTTGTATGTAAAATGAGAGACATCAAATATGGATGCTATATAAATCATATCATATCAACCTGTAACAAATTATGATATCTAAAGTAGTCAAAAATTCGATTACAAATTGAAATGAACAAAACCTTGAACAAAAGTATGATATATTGAAGCTAAAGCCATACAAACATCTACTTTCATTCGAGTCTGAATAATCATCCATCCATAGTCTATGCTCCCAAGCAGTGATGGGTTTTGTTTAAAAAAATAATACATATATAAAGGCCACAGGATCAAACATTCCTTGTGGAAATTGTCAAAAGTTGTTGAAAAAATGATGGGAACAATCTCCCAAATTCCTATTTCTATCTAAGACTAACAGCCTAATCCAAAAGTACATAAAGAAAAAGCATGTTCAAAATATGCCACAGTCAATTCAAATTTCCTTTGAAATTCGTGTGTACCTATAAACGCACAAGAATACATGATTTCAGATTATGTTTAGTTGTAAAATCAACAAAAATTCAAATTTTTATGACTAGCTACAGAATCTCACGATTCTGTAGCTAGTTATTATTTACAAACATAATCGTATTGTATCAATTCAATCATAACAGAAATAGATGCGATTGAGCAAACAAATCCTTTATGATAATTCAAAGCAAACAAAATCATTTTAAAATCATTCTTGAAATACCATACCTCGGTTTCAGGGATTCGATTCGATCAAGCTATTTTTGAATTAACAATGGCAGTGGCCGCCTCTACATTTTTGAAAACAACAGAGCCTGTGGTCTTTTGCCTTTTATCATTAGCTTGCAGTCTGTCATTTTCTTTGGTTAACACATTTACTTGGTCCTCCAAGGACTTGATTCGGGATTTGAGCAAAGGGACGTTTGTATAATATCGATCAAGCCACAACTTGCATTCATTGCACTGTGCTAGATCAGGCTGTGTAATTACAGGTGAGGAATCTCTTAATTTACCAGCAGTTCCACTGTCAAGTTTAATACCGGGGAAGTTGGGGTCATCTCTAAGGCATGGTGGGAGGTTCGTCACATAGTCACAGGGCTTGACTGAACAAAGGTCGTGTGAGTATGGATACTCCTCGGTTAGAAACCGCTAGATTTCGGAATCAGAATATTCACTCAACAAAATTGGTTTTTGGTCTGTGTTTTGTTTAGGTTTATTACGAGCACACCTTGATACCCAGCGCGCAGATTTTTTACCTTTGCAATTGACATCGTTGTTACCCTTACCTTTTTTCCTTCCATACCTTTTAACAGGCTTACCGCCATCTTTTAGGCATGAATCAGGTAGGGTGTTGGTTTGGGTAGGGTTCGGGTAGGTCGAGGGTTCAAGAGAGGGTAAGAGTGTAGGAGGGGGCACGATAGGCCCAACAAGGGTTTCTATGACCACGGTTTTGTCAACTTGTCCAATTTCAGGACTGGCAAAGCCATTCCTCAACAAGAAAGCTTCCCAAAAGTCACCACCCAACCTCAAATGATGAGTCACAATAATTTTAATTAAACAGTGGTGGAAGAGGCTGGAGTCGGATTTCTCCCTCTTGAAATGTTTATCCATTTTATACAAACTCCAAAGGAGGAAATGTGGCATATTTAAAGGAAAATCTATGAAACTCATGAGCAGCCGGAGGTGGTATAGGAAAACTAAACTGTATCTACCCTCACATGTAATGAACTGCTTGATAATAGCCAAAAAATCATGCCATCGATATTTAAGGGCTGTAACCGGCATACCTTTGTCACAACTGTTGATCTTTCTTGAGGTAAACAACAGTGGCCATGGTACTTCATCAACCTTCGAATTTTTAAACCATTTTTTCCCTTCGGCTGACAGACCAGTGGCAGAGCTGAGGAACTCCTCGTTCAATTCGATTTGGATGTCCCCAACTTTGGCACTGCAACCATCGAATGTAAGTGAAAATTGTTGGGTGACTACCAGGTTGAAACCCTCAAACTTCTCAATAAAAACCCTCCAACTGTTCCTCTCTAGGTCCTCTCGGGTGTTACCAAACAACATCAAAGTTTGGATGTCGTTGGGCTCGATTCACACTAAAGGAGCCATAGAAAATAGCACAATATCAACAGGGTAATCGGTGAGGGGGTTTGACAGGGTAGACACATAACCATTTTCTCGCAGCTTCCCCAAAACAAGCAAAGGCAGCCCGAAATGCAAGACAGAGCATTAATGCTTATGTGTGCGAGGGTGGTGGAGTAAATTGGGACCATGCAAAAATATCATGTCAGGATGTACAATCGACGATGCCTTGGTAAACTGTTTCATTCAAATCACAATAGTGTATATAAAAAGCATTGTAAACAACATGTCAAATGGATTATCACATAACCATTGAAAACCATGAAATACATAACCAAAAATCGATCCGAATGTTAAAAAAAACAATGGCATTTGCACGATTTAAAAGAAACACCAACATGTCGAATATTGCATCAACGATTACATCAAAGGCACCAATATGTCAAATAACCATTGCATCAACGAATTTATAAATCGAAACCATATTAACAATAGTCAAATGCAAAGTGAGTAGTGGTTTGGTGTTTTGATAAATGTGTGACCAGTGGTGAGTTGGAGGTAAAAGAGTTATGACCACATAAACAAATAGGTTCATAACAATCCAAAAGATCATTTTAATGCAATCAACATGAATCCCAACTGTAGGTTTTCACGCTTGCAGTCGTGAAAATGAAAATGAAAAGCAGGTATGCGAAAGCGAAAGATAATAGTGTCGTTTTTTATTAAAAAATTGCGACGAGTATTGAGGGTTCAAAACCCTTGTGTAGGAAGCTTGTAAGGAAAAGATAGGAATGAAAATGGCTGCCAACAGGGTTGAGATACGCTCATAGGATCGTTCTCTAACCCCTTTGATCCGGATTGGCTCTTTCAGATCCCCTACTGGAATCTCTTTTCAAACTGATCCACAGGTCCTTTTCGTGGCTCGCAATTTCGCGAGTTCGCAAGTCGTGACTCTTGGTTCTTACCTTCCAACCTTGCAATACCCAAAATCATGAAATGGCTATAGCTCTTACTCTGTCAGTGCCTTCCTCGCGCAACTGCCGGCTAGGATTATCATTATCTCCTCTCGCCTATCGCACCTTCATGAGTTTCAATGTCGTGCCTTCATGCTCTTACCTCACAAATTCTCGATATGCGAGAGTCAACGAAGTGTTGACCCCTTCCACGAGGTGACGTCTGTCCTACTGGTCTACTTTCCGGGCCCACTTCATGGTTCTTCCACGTGTCCCTCGTTCCTATCTTTTCGGCACTTCATGACTTCTGCAATCGAACACAACTCCTTTCAACCTCTGAATCCTCGAATACGCGAAATGTGATGGGGTTCCTAATCCAACAGTTATCCACCCGTTCTCTGGATCCATCGGTTATCCACACTCCTCGCGATTTCGCTACTCGCAACTTGGAGCACTCAAGTCTTTGGCTCTCACCTGGTGAACCTCCGAGTTCGCGAGATCCCTAGATCTCTGCCACCTGTCCTCCTCCTAACGGATGGCTGTGATTTTCTCGTGACTTCACTATTCGTGGCTTCAGGACTTTCGGGACAAAAGTCTCGATCTCTTATCCTCCGATATGACGAAATGGAAAAATTTCGACACGTTGCCTACGCGGGTCCCACAATAGAACTTCCCGCCTTTTTGGAGTTCTCGGACTTCATAACTTCGCAAATCCATCCTTCAGCTCCTCAAACCGTGAAACCCAGATACGTTTGATCTCGTCACACCTGTCCTTCCTATCGGATGCCTCAGATCCTCTCACTATTTCGGGACTTCGCACCTCATGCCCTCGCGCGCCGTGATGCAAAGGTTTCGCCCTTCCAACTCATGAACCCCCGAAATGAGATTTTATGTGGGTGATCCAATGAACCTCGTTGGTTTAGATTCTACGGTCCGATCCTCCCGAGATTTCACTTCGAAAACTTCTTTCCATAACTCCCCTTCTCCTCTGCAATATCTGATGGCCCTCAAGACTTCGTGAATCCTCCACGGAGGATTCCAACCGTCAAATTCCTCCTTGACGATTTCTATGAAATGAACGCGACATCTCCTTCACAAAACTGGTCCACAAACAAACCACCTTCACTATGCCTTCTTACAACTCTTCAAGGCACTATCCCTCTTGAGATTTCTCCAACCCCGAGTCTTAAAGAAGACTCTCGCATGCACTCCTTGCGGTGAATCCTTCAATTACTTCAAAGAATTGAAGTCCTTCGACTCTGCGCACTCCCTGCAGCAGTAGTCCTTCAACAATTTCTCAGGTTCACAAACTCTAAGACTTTACTCGGCCTGCGCACAACTTGCACGACTCATGTGCTCAACTTGCACTTCTGCGAGAATGAGAACAATTGTTATCCCTCCTGAGATTTCATAGATGAACTCTGACTTCTATCAACGCACTCCTTGTGGAAAAACTTCACTGCACTCCTTGCAGGAATTTTACTTACTCAGGCAGAGAAACAATTGAAACTCATTCCTTACTCTCTCTCAGACTTCAAACACAAAGCATGAAATCATATACACATCATATAAATCAAATGTATAACAGAAAATAAACATCCATGAGCATAACATTCAATGTGCATACACAGAGAACAAATACGACACCATGAATTTGAATCGAAGCTCTTTCTATTAATTCAAATCTCTATACATGGGCATTTTCAACTATAGCTCTCTGCTCTCTTCTCTATGCTCTATCCTCAATTGATTATGTTGCTAATGTTACAATGATACAAGTGAGGGTGTCTATATCCGTTTTTCCTCCGGCTCCTAAAACTGTCTAATCTATGAATTCAAAGCTACCTACTTACATTTACTATTATGAATGCCTCTTAGTCCTTCAGACGAGAGCGGGTCGCTCAAGGTCTGATTACAATCTACCAGTACGCCCTTTCTTAATTATCTCATTTAAGTTTGGCACATCCAACATTAAAACATTTCAAACAATTTATCATGTGCCAAAATGCGTTGGCGCTTGCCCCACGCTCGCTTGTTGTTGGCGATGCTCCTGCATCATACTCCCTCGCTTGAAAATTTTCATGGGATCCTATCCATGAGCTCTCACATGGTCTGTCCATGCTTCTGAATTTCTTCTTCATTCTCCGAGCTGACATCTTCAATTGGATGTGCCTTCCACTTGACCAAGTATTCAAAATATTCCTTTCTTCTGGTCTTCTTGCTGACTCTTTTGTCCAGTATGATTTCCATCTGTGGCTTCTCTGCAACTGGCATCTATTTAGTCCACTGGACCTCTGGTTGTTCATTACTTGTTCCTGCTTCCTCAACTTTGTATGGGTGCAAATCTGAGACATTGAATATCGGATAAATTTTGATCCCATTGGGTAATTCAATCTCATAAGCATTTGCCCCAAATTTCTTCAAGACCTTACATGGTCTGATCTTCTTCATCTTTAGTTTGTTATATGTCCCTTTCGGGAACCTTTCCTTTCTCAGATGTGCCAAAATCAAATCACCAACCTCAAATTGAAGTTGTCTCCTATGTTGATCTGCTCTGCGCTTATACTCTTGGCTTGAGTTTTGCAATCTCTCCTTCACCTGGCTGTGAAGTTCCTTCATCGCTTTTGTGAAATCCTCTACACTGGCACTCCTAGTCACAGTCTATTCTGAATCCCTCAATTCTGAAACTCCTCTTGGCTGCATCCCGTAAACAATCTGGAATGGACTCTTTCCTGTGCTTCTGTTGATTGAATCATTATAAGCAAATTTTGCCTATGGCAGAATATTGTCCCACTGACCATGGTGTTCTGTCACGAAGCTCCTCAACAATTCTCCCAAGCTTCTATTCACAACTTCTGTCTATCCATCTATCTGAGGATGATAAGCTGAAATGAACGACAAGTTTGTTCCCAACTTTTTCTATAAGGTTCTCTAGAAGTGTCCCACGAACTTGGTGTCATATGTGGAGTACTTCACTTTCACTTCATTCAAATTCTCGCTGAAGTATGCTATCGACCTGTCTTCTTGGCTCAAGACTGCCCCTATTGCAAATCCACTTGCATCAGATTTTACTTGGAATGTCTTTTTGAAATCCAGCAACACCAAAATTGGTTGTTCCATGATTTTCTTCTTCAACAAATTGAAGCTTTTATTAGCCTCTTATGTCCAGTGAAAAGACTTATGTATCTTCTTCACTGTGTCAAGAAACTAGCCAATTCCACTGAAATTCCTAATGAATTTTCGGTAGAAACTAGCCAATCTGTGAAAACCTCTCACCTCAAATATACTCTTCGGTGATGGCCAATTCTTAATTACCTCCACCTTATCTGGATCCATCCTCAACTTGTCTGTAGAAATAACAAAACCCAAATAAATGAGATCTGTCTTCATGAATGAGGACTTCTTCATGTTTAGCAACAACTTCTCTTGCTGTAACCTCTTCATCACTGTAGCCAAATGTTTCAGATGCTCTGCCTTTGTTTTATTGAAAATCAATCTGTCATCGAGATACACAATGAAAAATTTTCCGATGAAATCCTTCAGGACTTCATTCATCAATCTCATGAAAGTACTCGACGCATTTTTTAAAACAAACGACATGACAAACCATTCGTATAACCCTTCACTGGTTTTGAATATTGTTTTCCATTCGTCACCTTCCCTCATGTAGATTTGGTGATAACCGCTTTTCAAATCAATCTTTGAAAAACATTTGGCTCCACTCAAGAAATCCATCAAATCATCCATTCTTGGCAATGGAAATCTGTACCTGATGGTTATCTTATTGATTTCTCTCAAGTCAGTACACATCCTCCATCCTCTATCTTTCTTCGGACTGAACACTATCGGAATAACACACAGACTCAAGATTTCTCTGACCAAACCTTTGTCCAACAAATCCTGGACTTGTCTTTTGACCTCTTCATTCTCTTGTGGCGTCAATCTGTATGTTGCTTTATTTGGTAAACTAGCTCCAAGTATGAGATCAATGTGATGACTCACACTTCTGATTGGTGGCAACGAACGAGGTAGTTCATCCACTACTATGTCAGCAAACTCTTCCAACAATTTTTGAACCTCTTCCAGTAAATCATCTACCCTTGTGTTGGTTAAAACAATTTTTGGCTTCTTGACCACAATGAATTGTGGTTCCTCCTTCTTCTTGACCTCTGTAAGAAGTTCCTTCCCACTCATGAGAAGTATAGTGCTTCTTACTTCAGGTTTCACCTCCTTATCTTTAATTGGAAGCAACATGTGAGTTATCCCATTCTTCTCTAGGGTGTATGTGTTCTTCCTCCCATCATGAACCACATTTCTATCATATTACCATGGTCTACCCAGCAATAGATGACAAACATCCATGGGAATGACATCACATATTATTTCATCTTTATATCCACCTATTTTAAATTCAACTAAACATTGTTTAATGACATTTACCTGATGTCATTTTTGTAGCCATGAAACTATGTATGGACTCGGATGTTCAATCATCTCCAGCTCCAGCTTCTCAGCCATCTCTGTAGAAATGAGATTATCTGTGCTACCATTGTCCACAATGACCTTGCATACCATGTCCTTGGTTTTGCAAGCAGTCTGAAAGAGACTGTTCCTTTGCACTGGATTCTCCACCTCCTTCTCTGGCGTTAAGAGAACCTTTCGCATCATCAATGATCTTTCGCCTTCAACATTCTCTACCTCAACATTTTGCCTCTGTACTTCAGAAATGTGAGTTTCACCACCTTCTTTCTTCTTATATGGACATTCATAAGACTTGTGTCCATTCTTTCCACATGTGAAGCATTTCACCACTCCACCTCTTCCTCTTCCTCTACCTTTGGTACGAGGAAAAATGTTTCCATCAGCATACTGACCTCTCTGTTCGGTATGCTGCCCTCTCTATGGACTTCCACCTCTCTCAGTTTGAGTTTGAGGTTTCTTCCAGTCTTCCTTTGGTTTCTGGTTCCTATCTTGGGCAACTGATTTGCCTCTGCACTGACTTCTGCCTTGGCCTCTTTGACCTTGTTTTCGGCTCAGCTTCTCTTTAGATTTCAGAGCCATCTGATAAGCATCTTCCACCGTTTGTATGGTCATCATTCTCTTCTCATCCTGAATGTCATATCTCAGACCATTCATGTATTTGGAAACTTTCTCATCATCACTTTTGCGATGACCTGCCCTGATGTTCAGCCTGTAGAATTCTTCAGTATATTCCTTCACTGTCATCAACTGCTGTCTCAAATTTTGCATTCTCCGAAACAAAGTAATTTGGTAATCTATGGGAATGAATTGTTCCTTCATCTTCACGATCATCCTATCCCAATTCTTGATCTTCTTCTTGCCTTTGTAGCGTCTGTCATCTTGTAGCTCATCCCACCACAATGCTGCATGTCCCTTCAATCTTGTGATACCATGTTTGACTTTTTTGTCTTCCTCGACATCTTCATAGTCAAAATATGTGTCCAGAGCTCGAATCCAATCTAGAAGCTCTTCAACATCTAGGTTTCCTTCATATACTGGAATGTCCATTTTTACTCTAGCGCCCATCCTTGCAACAACCCTAATCAAGCGTTCATTTGCTTCATCTTCTGCTGTGACTTCTTCTTCATCATGTCCAACTTCATTTTCACTTTCAGAATCAATGACATCTCCAACACCAGATGTACGCCTCTATTTTATTTCCATGTCCACGACTCTGGTGTGTAGGTCATGTATATATCTTTCCATGGATGGATTTTGAACCTGCCTACCCCTTCCTTTTGGTGTTTCCCTATCCTCTAGTGGATCGAGTGTTTGTCTATCTCTTCTTCTCGGTGGCATGGCTCAGATTTTCTTTCTCGCTTTCCCTGTCTAAAATATACAAACAGATTCAAGCTCTGATATTAGATGGTGCAGACCTATCGGCCCTCGGGCTGAGACCGCTCACAGGATTGTTCTCTAACCCCTTTGAGCCGGATTAGCTCTTTCAGATCCCCTGCTAGAATCTCTTTTCAAACTGATCCATAGGTCCTTTTCGCAGCTCACAATCTCGTGAGTTCGTGAGTCGTGACTCATGGTTCTTACCTTCCAACCTTGCAATACCCAAAATCACGAAATGGCTATAGCTCTTACTCTGTTAGCGCCTTCCTCGCGTGACTGCCGGCTTGGCTTATCGTTAGCTCCTCTCGCCTCTCACGCCTTCACGAGTTTCAACGTCATGCCTTTGTGCTCTTACCTCATGAATTCTTGATATGTGAGATTTAACGAAGTGTTGATCCCTTCCATGAGGTGACGTGTGTCCTGCTGGTCTATTTCCTGAGCCCACTTCGTGGTTCCTCCATGTGTCCCTCGTGCCTAGATTTTTGGCACTTCGTGACTTCTGCAATCGAACACAACTCCTTTCAACCTTTGAACCCCCGAATACGCGACATGTGATGGGGTTCCTGATCCAATGGTTATCCACCCATTCTCTGGATCCAACAGTTATCCACGCTCCTCGTGATTTCGCTACTCGCGACTTGGAGCACTCAAGTCTTTGGCTCTCACCTGACGAACCTCCGAGTTCGTGAGATCCCTAGATCTCTGCCACCTGTCCTCCTCCTAACGAACGACTGTGATTTTCTCGTGACTTTACTATTTGCGGCTTTGGGACTTTCGGGACAAAATTCTTGACCTCTTATCCTCCGATATGTCGAAATGGAGAAATTTCGACACGTCGCCTATGCGGGTCCCACGATAGAACTTCCCACCTTTTTGGAGTTCTCGGACTTTGCGACTTTGTGAATCCGGATGTTAAGCCTTTAGCTCCTCAACCCGTGAAACCCTGATACGGTTGATCTCACAACACGTGTCCTTCCAATCAGACGACTAAGATCCTCTCACTATTTTGTGACTTCGCACCTCGCGACCTCGCGAGTCTTGATGCAAAGGTTTCAAACTTCCAACTCACGAAACCTCAAAATGAGATTTTACGTGGGTGATCCAATGATCCTCGTTGGTTTAGATTCTACGGTCTGATTCTCCTGAGATTGCACTTCAAAAAATTCTTACCGTAACTCCCCTGCTCCTCTGCAAGATCTGACGGCCCTCGGGACTTCACGAATCCTCCACGGAGGATTCCGACCATCAAATTTCTCCTTGACGATTTCTGTGAAATGAATGCGGCATCTCCTTCACAAAACTGGTCCACCAGCAAACCACCTTCGCTATGCCTTCTTACAACTCTTCAAGGCACTAGCCCTCTTGAGATTTCTCCAACTCCGAGTCTTAAAGAAGACTCCCGCATGCACTCCTTGTGGCGAATCCTTCAATTACTTCAAAGAATTGAAGTCCTTCGACTCTGCGCACTCCCTCCAACAATAGTCCTTCAACAATTTCTCAGGTTCACAAACTCTAAGACTTTACTCGGCCTGCGCACACCTTGCACTGCTCTTGTGCTCAACTTGCACTTCTGTGAGAATGAGAACAATTGTTATCCCTCCCGAGCTTTCAGAGATGAACTATGACTTCTGTCAACACACTCCTTGCGGACAAACTTCACTGCACTCTTTGCAGGAATTTTACTTACTAAGGTAGAGAAACAATTGAAACGCATTCCTTACTCTCTCTCAGACTTCAAACACAAAGCAACTATGACTTCTGTCAACACACTCCTTGCGGACAAACTTCACTGCACTCTTTGCAGAAATTTTACTTACTAAGGTAGAGAAACAATTGAAACTCATTCCTTACTCTCTCTCAGAATTCAAACACAAAGCATGAAATCATATACATAGCATATAAAACAAATGTATAACAGAAAATAAACATCCATGAGCATAACATTCAATGTGCATACACAGAGAACAAATACGACACCATGAATTTGAATCGAAGATCTTTCTATTAATTCAAATCTCTGTACATGGGCGTTTTCAACTACAACTCTCTGCTCTCTTCTCTATGCTCTATCCTCAATTGATTATGCTGATAATGTTACAATGATACAAGTGAGGGTGTCTATATCCGTTTTCCCTCTAGCTCCTAAAACTGTCTAATCTACGAATTCAAAGCTACCTACTTACATTTACTATTATAAATGCCTCTTAGTCCTTCAGACGAGAGCGGGTCGCTCAAGGTCTGATTACAATCTACCAGTACTCCCTTTCTTAATTATCTCATTTAAGTTTGGTGCATCCAACGTTAAAACATTTCAATCAATTTATCATGTGCCAAAATGCGTTGGTTCTTGCCCCACGCTCGCTTGTGGTTGGCGATGCTCCTGCATCAGTTACAACTAATTCGAATCACTCAGTTACAACTAATTCGAATTTCATGTCCCACCAGTCAACCTTTGAACTTGAATTTCCTATAGCTAACTGATTTTCCATTTCAGTTAACTATTTCAAGTGATTATGAGATAATAGATTAATATTTATTGTCCAATTTATTTAAGGGAAAAATAAATTAGACACACATTTCTTGTTGACTTTTCAACAATAAATGTTAAGTAGTTGAAAGATTTTATTTCGACAGGACAACATAGAGTAGTTGGAGGGAAAGGCTCGAAGAGCACCCCTTGCATAAAGATTTGTATTGTTTCCAAGAAGAGGCTGTTGAATCTAGTGTGTAGATTTCCATTATAGTTGTTGTTAGCACTCTTGTGAAAAGGAGCCATTGCCATTGTATCTAGGAGCTGAGAGCTACGCATAAATAGTATATGAATGTATGTAATTTTCAGTTGAATGAATATAACAGAGGAACATTGTCCTAAATGTATGTTGTTGTTGCGTCTATCTGAATGAGTGAATGGTAGACTTTTCTGTTTTATTCTTTGTTATTTCTTGTTCTTATATTTGTGCATGCATTTACATGGTTAAATGTATGAGTCACTGTGAAGAGTGAATACATTTCAGTTGTTTCTCTTCTACGAGTGAGTGCAAGGAGTGCATAACGTCCACAAGGAGTGCATTATCAGAGTTTTTTTCGACTCTTAAGCTCATAAGAGATAGCGTGAGATTGTGTATGTAGTGAGTGCATAGACGTACGCAAAGAGTGCATGACATAGTTTTCAGATTCAAAATATTAGGAGGAGTAGAGAGACTTTAGACACAAAATATAGAAGATATTGAATAACAATTGCAAAGAGTGTGAAATCATCCACAAAGAAGTTGAGTGTGGAAGAGACCCTATTGCAAGGTGTTCATAGGTCGATATTTTGACTAAGTGTTGAAGAAGGTGTTCTAAGGAACAAGAGAAGGTTGAGGAGGATAAGATCAGGAGGGAGAGCGGAGTAAAATATTGAAGGAGGAGAATCCTTGAGGTTTCTGTCAAAATCCGTGAACAAGATTCATTCCAGATGGAGGTGAACAATTCCAGACCGTTAGATATGGGAGAGCAATGCGAAGGTTGGCCGTAAGGTGTTTCGTCACTTCGTATTTCGGGAATTTTGGAGGTGTTGCAAGGGAATATTCATGAACTCATGAAGTAATCACAACCATTGGTTGTGTAGGAGACACACAACATAAATCCAGAAGTTTAGAGAAAATCCCTTTGGGAAGGGATGAAGGTAGAACTCGTGGTAGTTCTGAAGCCGGAATTTGCGAAGGGTTGGCCCATGGTCATATCTCATGGTCATCAAAACATAAGTTTTAGCATGGAGTTAGTACTCACGAAGTTGAGTGTTTCTGGGAGTGTCGAAGAGCGGAGGCACGGGTAGTTATACCCTACAGGTAACACAAAAGGGACCCGTGTGTTGAGAATTTGGGAACTGTTGAAGGCCCGAAGAGTCAATCCGACTCGAGAGTTCAAAGATCCAAGACTGGGAGGTCGTGTAGCCCCAAGGAAGGAAGGGGGTTTGTGCCAAGAGGTCATGAGTCGAGTCCTATGGGATTGTGAGGCTGAACCGAGACTATCAAGTGTAGGGTTCTCCAGAATGTTAGGGTTTAGGTCGACGATGGGCTGTGTGAGTAGCGAGGTCAAGGTTCTGATCATGTAGGGTTTTGTATGAGGTTATAGTCATGTAGGGTTTGATGTTGATACTAGTATCACTACACATGAGGAAAGTAGTTGGTGCCAAAGATGGTACCAAGCTCTGAAATACTCACTCAATTATTTTGTTTCCCAGGTAACAGATGGACATACAATGTGCACATGTCTTCATCAGACCGAATGAATAACACTGACAAGTTTCATGAGAGGGAAGAGAGGTGAATATCATGGCATCATTCCTAGAGGCACAGAGAAATATTTATGGTAGAGGAATATATAGAGAATAAATTATCATGGTAGACTAGCAAGCAAAGGAACATCGATTGGTAGGTTGGCAGGTAGATAGAGGGTGTTTCTGGACACACTCAAATGCTATGGATAACTACCATAGAGAATCAGTCCCTAAAGACTAAGGTGTTTTGATATCACTGTTGGAATGTGAAATTAATATAAGCGTGAGTTGTATATTATTCATTAATATGTTACATCTATAAATACATGATATTAACATTTGGATTCATATTCCAAGACATATCTTGGACTCCTGATGACTCTTTGTAAACACTTGACTATTTACATTTTTTTGGGTGAGTAACCCTAATGGATTAAGTTTCCAACATTAATAAGTAACAAGTAATGATGAGACACCTTCTAATGAAAGGTCACATCTCTAGTGAAAGAGCACCCCTGCGTGGGTATATATATGGCCCTCATTTGTAAATACTTTCAAATTCATATTATCATACATTTACTCAATATATTATTATTATCCACATGGATTTATTTTATATTGTTCCAAATATTTTGGAAGTGTGTGATTTGAACCGGCTTGGTTCGTCACTTACATTCACAAATCACGCTCCCCTTCACTAATATTGTTTACTTTCTCACCTTCATAACTTCAAGTGCGAATGGAAGTGAAGCTTTTGTATTTGGGAGTGGGGACATTGATTTTATCTATGCAACCATTCTCCCTCACATTTGTGAATGTTATACACATAATCCTATGCACTCATGATCATGCAACCACATTTACCTGTTTGTCTTCATACAACCAAGTACATGCATGATAAACTAGAGTACATGCATCTATTGTAAGGTTAGGGTCGAGACACAACTTGTGTAAGAAAATGTGTTTTATGATATGAAAGGATAATGACAAAATTTGAAAATTAAGATTATATATTCTAAAATTTGTTTGAAGGCCAATTTCCTCATCAAATATTACTTCTAAAAAATAATCAAAATGGAACTCATAAGACTCGGAATAGAATAGAGAAAATCATTGCACAATTTTAATATGAATTCACTAATATGTAAGTGTGGTAATAGATATGACAATAAGTCAGTATAAGACAATGAAAGACAAATAAATGAGGGCCATGCCACTATCAATATCAAGCCATAATTTTAACAAAATCCAGTAGCCATGAGTCCATAAAAAGAACTAGAATGTTGCTTACAACTTTTTTTTAAGTTGTCACACATAGATTGAATTGTAAATGGAGCTCAAATGAAATTGAGTTAAGTCATGGAATATCAAATGTTCAGTGAAGGAACTCTAAACAATCGAAACATTTTAAATATAATCAAGAATTTGATGCCTTTGATTTTGGGTCAAGTAAATAGTGCCTAGAATAGGATAGATATAGGGCTAGGTAAAATAGAGTGAGAAGTAAGGTCTAGGGTAAATCCTAAGTCAAAATGCTTCATAGCTAGGAAAATAACTTATACAAAAGAAAAAATAGGTCTAATCCTAAGTCAAATGAAAGTATTCCATGAAGAGATAGATTTAACCACAAGTAACAAAGTGAGAGTCTGTAATCATATGAGCTGAATTACTTAAGCAAATAAGTGAGGTTGCAATGACCTGATTTGGATTGAATACTTCAATGAATGAAAAATTGAAGTGAGAATTTACAAACTCTAAGAGGAAAGGAAACAAGGCATGAGATCATTCATATCTACAAAATATTATCAATGATGGAATGTGCAAGAATTAATCCATGCTTTATCTAACAATTGTTTATATAACTGAGGATATTCTACTCAATATCATCAGTATCATATTGAAGCTATATAGAAACGGGAATTTTAGGATTGAACATGATTCATAATCAACTAAACTAGTTATTATCAAAATAGAAATGTTTGTACTTCCAATACAAGTAAGCACCAACAAAGCCCCAAGGGTTAGCTCAATTGGTCTAGAGACAGTCGTGAGATCTTTCCTACTTTTTGTTGGTCATGGGTTCGACTCTCTTGATCCCCTTGAGGTTAGGCCCTATAATCAGGGCCAACAATTTACCTTGTTTACCATCCATGGATCATGGGGAAGTACTTAGAGGGTTTTATGCTAGGGTTTCCTTGGGAAAAATGTAAGCATCAATAACTATATAAGAAAAATGACTTTGGAAAAGTTGGGAGAAATATAAGGTTGTGATGAAGGGTGATTACAAGGAGAATGAAAACTACAACTTAATTTTTTTTTATAGTAATGATGAAGAAAATAAAGCCAAGTAAACAATCAAGTTGTTGGGTTGCTATTCTTTGCAGTGAAATTCGAAGGTCGAGGTGGATTGGCCGGGAAAATTCGAAGTTGAAGTAATCGAAAACAAGTCGAAAAGGTCAACCGACAAGAGGTTGACCGACAGTCGTGTGGCAACCAAATGAAGGTTGACTAGTAGTCGACTAGTAATCCAACTTGGTAGTCAACTGTAACAAAATCCTGAGATTTGCGGGATTTGTAGCCAATGATTTGCATGGATATGTAATCATTTTTGGGTGCCTTTTTTAGGGGGTTTCCTATTGTAAATACTATAAATAATGTGTGTTTTAATGTTTTAAAATTGAATATTTAGCTAATATTTAGTTAATCTTTATATCAATCATTTTAGAGGTTGTTGGTCATGTAGATGTAAGTTGAATTGGATACATGGTTGTTCTTGTGTAAAGAAAGAAGGTATGATATCGATTGTGTCTCAGGTGTAGACCAAGGTTAGGCATGTAACCTTTTATTCTAAATGAATAAGACAACAAGAGAGCAAGGCATTGAAGGAATTTTGGTTTTCCCATTTGGGTTTCCAGAGTAAAATATCTGTGTACTGTGTATTTTATTTGTCATTTCATTTATAACTCAAATATTTCTTCCTCTCTTCTGCAAGGTTTGGCGTGGAAGTGCTCCATTTCCTAACATGTGGTATCAGAGCTTGGTTTAAAAACCTTGGATTTGAGCTAAACCCTAGGTCCAATAAGAATCGTAAGTTAGAAATCTCTAAAATTTTTCTTAAAGAATGGCAAGTAGCTCGATAATAGAGATCGAAAAATCCCATGGAAATTTTTTTGAGCTTTGGAAGCTTAAAATTGAAGATCTTCGAGTAGGTTGAAAACAATGGGTAGCAGTATGTCCAGGTACCATTATGGCAGGTATACCGAGGGAAGAGTGGGAGAAACTAGAGATAAGTGCAAGGAGTATGATTCAACTTTGTCTTTTAGATTTGATGTTGTTGAATGTCTCAAGTGAATTGTGGACAAGTTGGGGAGCTTGTACTAGTTGAAATCCCTGGTAAATAAGTTGTTCCTTAGAAATAAACTGTATCTTCTGAGGATGTCTGAGAATAGTTCGGTGACTGAGAATTTAAATTCCATAATAATCCAGTTATATTCTATGGATATCAAGATCACTAAGGAGGATAAATGTATTACCCTATTATGTTCTTTTCCAGACTCCTATGATAGCTTAGTCATGGATATAGGGAGTAATTCAACCACATTAGCGCTAGAAGACGTGGTTGCATATCTAATGTCAAAATAAATGAGAAGGAAGAATATGGAAGGATCAACAAATATGCATTAATGGTGAGAGGTCGACCAGTTGATAGAGATAAAGTAAAATTCTCTAGTAGAAAGTCTAAGTCAAAGGGTAGATGTAAATCCCATGTTCAGTCGATGAGAAGATGTTGGAAACGTGATAAAGATGGGCATTACAAAAGGGACTACAAGTAGAAGGAAATGGAAGTTAGTACATGATCTAATGAGAAGAAATCTACTGAGATAAAGACAACTCCAGATAGAGGAGATGATGTCTACCTGGCATTGAACAGTACACAGTCGGATCAAGATGTTTCGTTGATCGAATTAGGAGAATCCTATCATATGAAACCACATAGAGAATGGTTCTACGAATATGAACGATATGATGGAGGAGATGTGTACTTGGGGAACAAATTGACAACCAAAATTATCGGATGGGAAAGAGTCTGACTATTATTGCATGATGGGAGGAGTAGAACACTTTCAGGTGTGCTACATATTAGGGTTTGGAAATAAACTTGATATATGTAAGAAAGATGAGTGATGCATGAGTGCACACTCTATTTCATAAGGATACATACAATATGGTTAGAGGTGCAATGATCTTAATGAAAGAAGTTCGAAGTGGAACCCTATACAAGTTACTAGGGAATTTCAAATCAGTTGGATGCAAAAGCATCATTGTTCTTGAAGTCTACTCGACTGTAATGTCCCCACTTTGGGACATCATCACAGTGTAGATATTTATGATGACCAGAGTAGTCAAATGGATGTTATAGTGAGTACAGGGGTATTTGAGAGGCATTGTGGGGTCCATCTTGTATCGATGATCTTATTCCATCATTATGAGCCATTCCACACAGGTTGGCTTTGGTTTCGTTGCATTCCGGCGATTTCCATTATTTTGACTATTTTAAGCTATAAGTCAATGGAATTCACTGAAGAGGTCATTTTGGGCACATTACTTGGAGGAACCTCTCATTGTAATATATCATTAGAATCAGAAGGAGAAACACTACAGGATGGGATGACTAGAAGTGACTTTCAGTGGCCAGGGAAGCCACAAGGAGAGATAAGGAGCTTTTCAAAGGTAAACAGGTTAATTAATTAATTAAAGTGATTTAATTAATTAATTAAATATTAATA
>JZKD02S0584150.1:106030-119061 GCA_000966675.3 Picea glauca
GTAAAAGGAGGTTGCCCCCTCGAAGAGGCTTATTATCTGAAATTATCTTTGTTTCAAGGCGTTGAGTACTTTTCCTGAGGTTTTTCCATGCTATATTGATGTTTGGTTCTTAACACAATCATCCATTGGGGTGCACCATTCAGTGGGGGATTTCAGATCTATAGAGATTGAGAGGGATCTTGGAGATTCGTTCACCTGGGTTGTTCTTACCATCACACGATCTATCAATTGGCATATTTATTAGGGTGATTGGACACTTTTGGCAGCAGGGCCGAGTTATTGAGGGCTTCAGCCTTCTATTGGAGCGTGGCATTCTTCAGCTGGAGAGTTTGGCATTCAGATCTTCTTGTATTGATCTTCATTTCTCATTCATCCTTTGGAGGAATCTTTTGTATTAGAGGGAGCATTTTGTAGCAGCTCTTATCTATTTTTTATCGTCTTGGCCATTTGTTGAGCATTCCAGATCGACATCTTCATTGTAGCAGGTTTCTCTATTTTATGAATAAAGAAGAATTGAGATGTTTTGGATTGTCTATCTTATTTCATATGGTTGAGGTATGTTCCATGGTTATCTCTTTCCATTATTTGTTGCATACACACATATAAACACATCTAAAAGGTAGATCAGCAAAGTGTTTGACGAAATACCTCACTCAGAAAAAAGTTTTGAAAAGGCACCAAAACAATGATGATCCTTGCATAATGTCTTGGGATCATTACATTGACTCGACTAAACTCGGGTTGAGTTAGTTCAAACCATCTTGACAAGTCTTCATCAAGTGGACCCAACCATGCTATGGCATGAAAGGATGGGACACATTGGAGAAAAAGGACTTTGAGCTATGCATAACAAAGGTATGGTTGAAGACTTTCCTGAATGTAATTTAGAAGTTAACTTTTGTGAACAATGTATATATGAAAAAAAAAGTCGGGCGAGGTTCCCATCTAGAGCGATAAGGGAAAAAGGGATTCTAGAATCGGTTCATAGTGATGTGTTTGGTCTTGTTTCATTTCCTTCACTTGGTGGATCCCTATATTATATCTCCTTCATAGATTATTTTTCTAGGAAAGCATGGATATATTTCTTGAGGAAGAAATTAGAGGTTTTCAAGAAATTCAAGTTTAAGTCTCTTGCAGAAAACCAGATAGATAAGAATATTAAGGTGTTGAGAACTGACAATGGTGGTGAATTATTTGGAAAATAATTTGATCAGTTTTGCGAAAAGTGTGGCATAATACGCCAAAATAACACACCATATACCCCACAACAAAATGGAGTTGTTGAGAGAATGAACAATGTTAGAGAAACTAGATTGCGGAAAAATAAAATAAAACAAATGAAAAAATAAAACACAGACGATACACAATACAATAGAGACACAGATATATGTGGTTCACCCTGTGTGGGCTATGTCCACCAGAGAAATTTCCAGGTCCTTCCTTTTTATTATCCAACAAAATGAAGGGATAAAACCTACAACACAACCGATGTAATTTCCTCTTCTTTCTCTCACAATCTCCTCTCTCAGAATATAATATTCACAATAATACACAATCACAATACAATTCCCTCATAAAAGAGGGTTTCCTTTTAGGGAAAAAAACCCTAACATAATATCAACCGTTAGATCTGTGAATTAATGATGAACGGTCCAGATTTACTATCAAATTACAATATATATTTACAATGAAAATTTTCCTTTGGAGGCTTTTCTGCCGAACCCCCTGTTAACACTCTGTAAATTTCCCTGGCTGTGGAGGCAAGTCACAAAGGTAACCACAAACCTCTTTAGAGTTGGGTACTAGCCTACTTAGTTTAGAGAGGGCTCTCTCTTGTCACTTAATCTTTGATAGAAATTGTTTCTTGATATAACAATGGCTAGGGTTTCCAAATTTTTGAGTGGATTCAATAAAGTGTTGTTAGCAATGAGGAGAAGGATTCTTTTTGGGATATGGAGTCAAATCTTGAAAACAAATGAAACTAATGTCTCGTAGATAGAGCCTCACAGAGGAACATAGGCTAAATTTGGTGAATGAAACTTTCCATTTTAGATTGGTTATAGAGGGTGAAAGAGGAAGAAAGAAACCCATCACAACATTAGAGCATCATATAGATGAATTCTGACCTAATTAGGAACAAAGGACAAAGTTTAAATTTTTTGAGTTTAGAGCACCTTTTAGATGAATTCTAACTCTTAAAAATCAATTTAAACAGAGGAAAAAATGAGATGCAAGTAGAGACACAAGAGATACATAAAAAATTTAAGGAACAAATTGTCATCTCATCACCATAAGAATCTCTTTCATGAAGTTTCATGACTTCTGCATTTCATTTCATTCAGGTTCAAATATTTACAATCAAGCTAAAAAATACTATAGTTCTGCCAACCCACCCCCCTGAGCACCTTCAAAATGCTCCAATATATAGATAAACACCCTTACTAAGCTAGATAAGTCGAACTCCCCTTCTATCCTATGATTTTGGATCTAATTACATAAAAAATAAGACAATTTGTAAACAACTTGCTAAAAATAGCAAATTCGTTTTGCTGGAAAATAGGGGTAAAAAATAACATCATATCTCCCAAATTACAATAGATTTAAAAAACAAGGAGAGTTTTTTGGAGATGAACCCGAGATTGAGAAAAACCTCTTCCAATTTTTGAAAATTTGTCTCCATATTCTCGGGATCCGTTCCCAACAATGATGACTAAAACAAGAAAACATTAAATGGGAAATTATGGAAAAATGGACCGTAAAGATTCATTCTAATATCTAAAACTATGAAACCTATGTAAAAAATGAGAGAGGTTTTTGTTACTGAGCTAATTATTGACAAAAACCTCTCTGGTTTTTTCCAAAATCCTCTCCAATTTCTCAGGAATTGATCTTGAAGTTGACTAAAAACACAGTCATTTCCAAAACTTGTGTAGCACAATGATTTTCTTGAAAATCGTGCAAATTAAGGCGGAAAAAACTTATTGGAGACCTGTGTTTACCTCCAATATGGTGTAAGAATCATTTCAAGTTGTCCTTTTTGATCATGTGTGTCTACAACATCTGCGTAGCGAGAGATCGCTATGCAAGTGCCATGTATGACAACTTATCAGTCAAAACTACAACTAAGTTGAAGAGGTGGATTTATGCTGTTATCTTTCTTTGATTCAGAGGCACGGGGATTTCAACAATGTTTCTTATAGCAATATGTTTAACTTGATAAATTTCTTCCTTCTTTAATCATTATTTGGATTGCAGTTGTAATGGTTCTTTTCCCCCCCAAAAAGGCAAAATTGTGAGATTCCTTCATTCATATTTATGCTACTTCAGCCAATAGTTCTAACCTCCTTCTGGCTTCCTCATTTGTTTGAATATTTTGTTTAAGAAATATGTTTTCCTTCCTTAATGTCAAAATCTGTACCTTCAAATTTCATACTTGCCTGAACAAGGCTGCATTTCTTTTCAACTTTGACCCAACCCTAGAAAGGGCTTCACAAGCATTATCTATGGCTGACATGCATTACTTAAAATGTTTCATGATGTTTTGTTCTAATACTCTTTTCTCTTCTCTAATATGGTTAATCATGTCTTGATCCTCCTTTGTTGTATTTATTTTTCCCTTGAGTGGCCATGTTGCAGATGTAATATAAAACATTGAAATTGGTTAAGGCAAGGAGGTTTCAAAGGATAAAATCTGTCAGTAAACTTTTCACAACAAGTAACAAGGCTAAGGTTTAATCCATTTTCAAAGGGTTCACCATAGGGTAGAGTTAAATCTAAATCTTATACTTTCAACTACAAGGTATTTGGTAGACACTAGGCTTAACCTTTCAACACTTGCACAACAAAAACATAGGATGCGTAGGGCGCTGTCAAGTATTTGCATAACAGGTGGAGAAAATTAATTTTGATGTGGAGCAGAGGTTTGATCACTAGAGGAGGATGTTGGATGGATCTGAGCACTGAAAAGGCTCCAATCTATCTTTGAGTAGCGAATTGATTTGATGCATTGTGTAAATGTAACCTCCAGCATTTGTGAAGCGCGCTTTGCACAACGCATCTAGTTTTCGCTTCAAAACTCACCCAAATGGTGGCTGAAACATATTTGGAGGTTTGTCATGAATTTTGGGCTGAAAACCAATCATTTCCCATTATTTATCATCTTTCAATATGCTTGCATAATTTTCGTAGCACCAGGTTTCTACGCAAACTCTGTACAATGCAGTTTTCCAAAACAACTCAAAACTGGTGTATTTTCGAGGGTTCCTCAAAAAAAAAAATGGTGCAGGAATGAACCTAAATTTCATCAACCTCTGCAAGTAAATCTAAATTCCCTACATCTTCATCCTCAAATTCCATTCTCAACTTGAGGGACCTTTTCTCTTTTCTACATACCAATTAGATTTTATTTGAAAATAACCCAATGACCTTGACAACATTTTATGAGACACAACTCTTTAAAGGTACACACACTCAACTGACTCAAGTTGTAATGCATTGGTATTCTCAAGACCAAGGAATGACCTTGTAAACTACTGACAACCCTATAACTCTACCTTGAAAATACCGGTGCTAACATTTGGCTCCAATGGGGATGTTATCCTCCCTGTGAGGTAGAAAAGAACAATAGACCAGGTGCCTTATCCATTGGGCTGATCTAACCTCAAAAATGTAATATGTAATCTGAAATATGAAGTTGAAAATGTAAACTATTGAAAGAGATGCTCAAAATACTGAGCTTATTCAAATTGCTACCTACACTAAGCTAATATCTGAGCTATTTTATTAGGTGAAATAAAAAATTCAATGCAACCATGCAAGTGTCTTGTCCATAGGTTGAATTCCTTGCGTATCTTTGATCAATAGTGAAAGGGAAAACCTTCTCAATGGAAACTCATCGAAAAACTTAGAAGCAAATTCAATATTGAAAAAATTTAAAAACTTAGGCCCATTCGTTGACACCAAACATGTTGCAAAAGGATCTTGAAAAGTGTTGGGGCTCATAAATGTCATATTTTCATCCACCTTTCCCTTCGTCATTCTTCACATTTCATCGCCCCATTAACCTTTCACGATATGATTTCCATAAATATACTTGGGTTTCACCTTACTGTTCTCCACTTTATTCATTTTAGTATTTAAAAGGAATTTGTGATTAAATGTTAGAAAATCAACATGTTTTCATATATATCTCAAATATATGTGAGCTTTGTAATGTGTAGGAATATGAGAAGGATTGATTCAAATGACTTCTCGAATACTTCCTCCACCATTTCAATATTTGAGGAGATAATTCAAGCCCATTCCAAGGAGAAGATCATGGAGATTTGGTTGGAATATCTTATCCAATATATATGAGAGATATGTGTGAGGATTTGAAGGGATTATATTTTGTAATACTGGGAAATAGGTTGAGAGAAAAGTGGATCTGTAATAATGAGATGGTTGTCTTATCTACAAGGCTCTCATGTATAAAAGAGAGTGCTCTCTCTTCATGAGGATTCAAGTAGAATAGGAATTAGAGGATTCAATTAATTAGAGTTATTTTGTAGTCATTTAGTGGTAGTCATTAGGATTTGAAAGAGAAAGGGATTCTTAGATTTGATTCATGGTTTTGGTTTCCATGCTTTCATTATCTTGTTATGAAGATTGATCTGATTATTGAATGTAAGATTGCATCATTGGTGAGAGCTCTCATATGTTGTTATGCCATTCAACTCTTCACTTGTTGTATCTTCTCTTCCTTCATGTGGTTCTCCATTTCTAGATTAATTTCCTTTATGCAATTTTCCATTCTTAGAGTAATTTCATTTACGCAACTATATTAATTCAATTTCAGTCGTGTGTTAGATTAATGATTCTAATTCAGTCATCTGTTAGATTAATAATTCTATTTTAGTCGTGTGTTAGATTAATGATTCTAATTTAGTCATCTGTTAGATTAATAATTCTATTTCAGTCGTGTGTTAGATTAATAATTCAATTTCAGTTGTAGCTTAAACATTAGATTTGATTAGTCCCGCGTCAATCTTTCATATACTTTGCGTGTGCTTCTTCAGTTTACGAACCTCGGGTTGAAAAATTAGATAGTTGGGAAAGTACTACAACTCAATTAATACAACATTAGTTCGGCCCAATATAACAATTGTCGTTCCCTTGTCACGATTGTTGTTCCTTTTGTTACGATTGCTTTCCCTTTGCAGGGGTCGCATCTCTAGAGGATGGGTATTGAAAACAAAAGGTAAGAACCTATGCAGGTGAGAAGTAAAACGCTTGCGCCAACGCCTACCTTTGGATGATGCATAGAGGTTATATTTTAGGACATCTTTAGAGCCCAACATTTTGGCATCATTGCCAAGGAAGCACGATGGATTGAGGTATTAGTTTATTTTTAATTTTAATTTATGCAAGTGTGATCTAGACATGTTGGTAAGGGGTCATAGAAGCTCGTGATAGGAGACTCCTCATGTTCTCCCTACCAACTAGGTAAAAGTAGTTTCAATTTCTGCAAATTTCAATTTATGCAAGAGTGTTTAATTTCTGCAAGTGTGATCTAGACATGTTGGTAAGGAGACATAGAATATCGTGAGAGGAGACTCCTTATGTTCTCCCTACCAACTAGGTAGAAGTAGTTTCAATTTCTGCAAATTTAAATTTCTGCAAGATTAGTTTAAATTTCTGCAAGTGTGATCTACATGTGTTGAGGGTCATAGAAGCTTGTGAGAGGAGACTCCTCACTGTCCCTGCCAACTATCATGAACATTTTAATTTACACAATTGTGAAGAGTAATTATTTTTCGTTTCAGTAAGAGTTATTTTATTCAATTTTTTTTCATTTAGATTTCAGTTTTGGGTGCTGTAAGAATCCTTTTTTTTTTAACATGATTTAACAATGAATTTAAGCTTGGAACAACTTACGTAGATCCTAGAAAAATTTGGGATCTCCTCTTCTCTGGAAGAAGAGATCTTGACAGCAGTCGAAAGCTTATTCACTCCTCCTGAGGCGAATGAAGAATCAACATACGAAGAACCTTGGATGTTTAATGAAGAATCATTAGGCACGCAAGAGGGCGAGGATGATAGTGAGGATATGCAACATGATCTGAGTAAGACAAATTACACCTACAAAAGCCTGATCGAACACTGGTTTCAAGAAAGTACTAGGTTAGATTCATTTAGTTTTTCTTTTTCTTTTTTTAATTTACAGTTTCAACTGCTAATTTCACACATTCATACATATTCCCGACTGTCAATTGCTAAATTGAAAGATAACATTCTTTTATTACTATTGCGTGCATGGCTACATTGGCTTTTTTATTACATGTCACTAATTTCTCATTTCTAATTAGCGTAGTGTAGGTAGGGTTTTATTTTCAAGTTTTTAATTTTTGCTAGAATAAGTATGCTCTCCTCCGCACTTCGTACGATCGCAAGGATAAAAAAGTAGGATGACTGATTGGATGATTTAAGGAATATCAATTAATTGATGAAACGAAAAATCCTACCTAATCTATTTTTTTTGTCTTCCATTTGCTCATAGATTTTTAATAAGCTTGTAAAATAGTTTTTATTATTTACTTTAAAAGCATAATAAACAAAAATAAATACATAAATGAAAATTGCGCATCCTCCATCTACACAATAAAACAGTTAGTACGTTTAATATATATATATATATATATATATATATATATAATGAATAAGAAGGTCTACAATCTACACATATAATATTGTTTTTAAACTTTAGTCTGGTTTGCCCAACATATTCTTGTTCTCGCCCCTTATCCTGTAGACCCCTGGAAATAACCCTGCAAACAAAAAAATATATCATAAATTTTAAATGCACAAGACGAAGGCAGGTCTAAGGTTCTAATCTCTTCATCAAGCAGCACACAATGCACACCATTTTCTTTGTTTAGTTGTTTGGACAAGTGTAACAATAGGGTAATTCTCTATTGTGTCACTTCATGTGCATACAGAACTTACATGGAACTTATCAATGTTTCTATCTATGCTCTCACTACTAAGGCTGCAACATCACAAGAAATATCCAGCAAAATAAAGAGCCAACAATTCTCACTTATGCGGGTCTCTCAAGGTGGCTCGCTTTGCTCAACATAGAAAATGTCAAACGGAAAGAGACATAGAGGAATGAAGGCAGTTACTTATTGATTATCAGCTCCAACAATGCATAACATTATTTAATGCAATTTCTACCAGATGAGATCCACTTGTACATTCAACTGAATACAGAGATTTTTCTGTCAGAGGTTGCGAGACTAAATCCAACTTGACTGTATCAATTTGATTTGCAACGATTTTCTTCCACATTGGTGATATCATTTCTAGACTTTCAACCTCCATGTCAGGTTGTTGCACTCTCAAAAATTGGAAACGATATGCTCAAGTATGTTTCTAAAATGAGCATTCTCAGTTGGCATGCCACTGCCAAAGTGATAATAAACGGATCGTCTTACCTCGTTCATTGTTTATGGGATTATCCATAAGGTCGACAGTGAATCGAAACTTATTCTATGCATAAACATGGTGTTCATAATCTCCATAAATATCAGCCTCTTTGCGATAATATGCCCAACTAGCATCCTTCTAGATACCGCGGTTTGCCTGTTCTTTAGTGTGGATAGCTATGAGGCCAAAGGAGATGGGGTGGTTGATGACACTGAAGCATTTTGGGCAGCCTGGAAAATGACATGCATGAGTAGCTTGGATTCTGACAGGGTTCACCACCTCTTGGTATGGGGAGAATGCATAAGATAAGGTGTATGGACTTCTCCAGTGCAGAGAGGACGCATAGCCACAACAATGCTTCAATTGTTCACAAGAAGTGAGCATCACTGTTCAACAAGTTTGCGAGAATAACATAGGCGGTCGAGTGTGGTTCAATATGTGTTTCTTGTGTTATGATAATTTTAGTTTCTTTTCACACTTAGAAGCCCATGTTGGCCCTTTTAACTCCAATCCCCAGACTGTCAAGCACAATCTGGGTGATTTTCATAATGAGGTAATCGATCTACTTCGCTTTCTGCAGGGTGTATCTATTGATGCTGAAAGTAAGGGTTTCATTGTAGGATCTATTATATCTTCTTCTAATAGGTATAGGATTTTCTCTTTGGTTGAATGCTAGAAAGATTTGTCAGTGGAACAATGCAGATCATGTATGTAGGTTTCTATGAAAGTAGGGGGAAAAGCCTTGTTAGGAAATTGCAGAATTCGATACGACATATACCCTTTCTCGGCGCTATTTTCCATCCTCACGGTGTAGCAGAGAAAATCTTCAAGAAACGTGGCCATTATATGTGGGGCTATTGGAGGCAGATTGCTCGTCTTTGCTGTATGCCTGTTTCTAATTCAGAAAAAATGATATCCGTGATTCTGCAGAGATTAGTCCAGCTCAGACAAACAGAAGAAGGATCGTTGTTCAATCCCCAATTGGTGTTTATATTGGACACATTGATTAAAGAAACAAATAATTTTGATGAAAACAAGAAGCTTGGAGAGGGAGGCCTGAACTTAATGACTGTCTACCACGTTGAATGCGCCCAAACCACGCATGATACCGATGATTCTAGTGTGAGTGATTCTACACAATATAGAAGAGTGGAGGAAGGTATGACATTTGTAAAGTTTGTTGAAAAGCATCGACAACTTCTGAATGCTTTTGTGCGGCAGAATCTAGGGTTATTAGAGAAGTCTCTTTCTCTTATGCACAAGACACCTCGTTTAATTGAATTTCATAACAAGCGATCATTTTTCCCCTCTCGGATTAGACAACAGAATGAGCAGCACAACTATAATCCACTCTGTATTTGTGTTCGTCGAACATATGTCTTAGAATATTCTTACTGAGCGTGGGTACTCTCTTAAAACAACTACTATGGCTGAGAAAAACGTTATCGAGAACAAGATCGTGTCCCTGAGGAAGGCGTTAAGCAAAGCGGTTCCAGAGACTAGTCCTTACATAAGAGAGGAAACTCAAATAAAACTACTCCAAGTAATGAGGCAATATCTATTAAAAGTTGATACAAACTTCATGCCTTCGGTTCTATGCATTGCAGCGTGTGAGCTAGTTGGAGGAAAGGAAAATTTCGCCATGCCTGCTGATTGTGCCATCGCAATGGTTGAAACAATCCATGTAGTAAATCGCGAGTTGTCGTGCCTGAAGAAAAATGTTGATGATCATGTCGACGTGAATGCTAATTGTCGGGAAGCCATGGTTATTCTTGCAAGTGGTGCTCTAATTGTGCGTGCATTCAACCATATTACTATGGACATAGACTTTGCCACGTCCTTGAAGGTGGACTGGAAGAGTATTGTGAGGGCAGTTGGCGAGTTGGGTAGAGCAGTGGGCTCTCTGGAAACTTCAAAAGGAGACAAGATTGGTCAAATGGAGTATTCATGGTGGTTTGCTGGCACATGTATTCTTTTATTTGTTTTTTTAAATTATCTATTTGAATTTTCTTTTATTTATTTTAAATTATTTGTTTGTTTGATTTATTTAAATTATTTGTTTTTTGTTTTGTTTTTGTTTGTTTGTTTTAAAACAAAAAAAGTTTTTTTTTTATTTTTTTATTATTAAACAATTATAATAAAAATAAATAAATAAATTTATTATAAAGAATTTACTTTTTTATAAGAACAAAAAAAAAAACATATATTGTTTGTTTATTATAAAAAATTGTTTTTATTTCTTTTGTTTTCTTATATATATATATATATATATATATATATATATATAATAAAAATTAGGTCAAACATAATAAAATAAAAATATATATATAAATAAATAAATAAAATAGAAACCAAGTATAAAAATTAAAACAACGAAAACAAATAACATTGCAAATGGACGTTTTTATAAATTCCTGAAAACAAATGGAAACATGTGTTTTCACTTTTATGCTAAGCAAGCAATCAATGACGAAACAAGTGTGCACCCAACGCCCACGACAAGAGGTATAAAACCACATTTTATTTATTTTTACTTTGTCGCATTTGTCCTTCTTTCTGTATCTTTTGTTTTTCTTCGAACATCTCACAAGTTTTCATGCAGGATGTGTACTAAGTTTTTTTCAGGCGCGCGACCGATCGCATCTTGCTGCTAAAGTGATTTTCAAAAATCACAAAAACTTTTGAAAAATACATGCCTTATTGACTGCTTGAAGGAGCTTATTCTCTTCTTACACATCATGGTGTTTGCAGTTACACATAAACCTTTTCATAAACCCATTTGCGTCATGACTCTCTTCCTCCATTTCTCCTTCAAAGCAGATTTGTCATCCTTGTGTTGAAGCCCATATTCCATTGAATTATCCTTCATGACTTTGCACATGCCTATCTTTCTGAGTCACATACATCTCTTTAGATTTTTAGTTCATTTTTCCTTGTCAATAAAACTATCCAGCTCCCTTTCCATGACTACATTGCCTTGCCATACACAATGTTACTACTGAGATCTTTTCATTTATAGTCCTATCACTCTTTTTATCAGAACTCATGTTGACTGATATGGGATTCCTTAAGGCCCACCTTTCAACTAGCCTTTCCCCATCGACCTCAACACCTTATCTTGGATATAGACTAGAGTCCATTTTGAGTACCTGGAGGCTTGCATGCCTTAATGGCAAGTTCTCTCGTTGATAATCATGGGAATACATCAATGTCCCTTGATTTTTAGATCTTGCAAGTGGCTCGACATCAACTCATTCATTCGCACTTTGCAAGATGTACTCAAGTACCTTGGCACTCATTGACATCAATGGGGAGTTGCTTCGCATTGGTTAACGACATTCATCATTGGTCGGTAATCCAATGAATTCTTTTCATGCTCGACATCGACACATTCATTTGCATGATTAGAATTGTACCATCAGGTTTAGCAGTGGGTGAAGACTATACACTTTTCATGACTCTATCAACAATTATAGCAGGATGACTTCATCTATACGAGAGTGCCACAGTTCCACTTTCATACTTTCTCTTTCCCATGATTCATTCAACAGCAGTTCAGATCCCTCCACTTCACATTCTCTGATCCAGCAGACAACAATCACCGCTAGAATAACAATCACCTTTCATATGATCATGTAGCAGTGAAATATTCCATGCTCTAGTAGCCGCATCAGCCATATTCCTATTGCATAGTTCATCAACATTTTGGGTAAGTGGAGGTATGTTATTTTCTAAACTTTAAGCATGTAATTCCTCAACTACTCGCAATGAATAATTTGGAAAATTCCCTCACCCAGTTCCCTTTCCTTTTCACTTCTATGACTTATTCCATGTTGCATGAGTACATGCAACAAGTTCAATTGGGGGGTAGGGGACTTTATTCACTATCATCACTCCACTTTTCCACTACCGTCATTCCATTTGTTTTTCATTTACCAGTTATGAAAATTTCTTTTCCAATGATACTTTATTGCACTTTTCTTCATAAGCATTGATATACATATTGGCATGATTCACAAATATACAAAAAAAGGGATTTCTTATACTCAGTGATGTTTTCCTTATGCACATTTATAGCATATATTTTCCAGTAAGAATATGGGCAAATTATTATCCTAACAACAAAAGAACAAATAATGAAATGAATGTTGTTAACACAAGAACCAACATTCTTTATATTCATGGTTGTCACACAAGAACCAACCATAAGAAAATGTCAGTTGTTACTCATGCAAATCCCATCCTGGAAACATTCATTATCATCACTCAAAGCCAACATTCAGTTGCCAAAAATTTCTTGAGAATATCCATGCATGGTTGCATGAGGACATGCAACAAGTTAAGTTGGGGGGTATGTTGGGGCTCAAAAATGTCATATTTTCATCCACCTTTCCCTTCAACATTCTTCATATTTCATTGCCCCAATAACCTTTCACGATATGATTTCCACAAATATACTTTGGTTTCACCTTATTGTTCTCCACTTTATTCATTTTAGTATTTAAAAGGAATTTGTGATTAAATGTTAGAAAATCAACATGTTTTCATATATATCTCAAATATGT
>JZKD02S0584150.1:129680-141245 GCA_000966675.3 Picea glauca
AATCCATCCCCTCTCAACTCCTTTCTCCCTCCCTTATTCCTCCTCCCTTCACCGACACTCCATCTTGCATTAAATTCCTTATCCCTCCATTTATTACCCTTATCCATTCATTAATACTCTTATCTTCTCGGGATCCTTATGTGATCCCTTCATGTATACGTAACTTGATTAAATGTTTTATTTTATTCTCCCTTTTTAATTTAATACTTTATTAATTAGTTAATTAATTAATAATCAAATTTATCATTAACCATATTGATGAAAGAGTTAATTATACTTAAATTTATCATCTTAATAATTAAGGGTCGTTACAGCTTCATTGGTGAGAGCTCTCATATGTTGTTATTCCATTCAACTCTTCACTTGTTGTATCCGCTCTTCCTTCATGTGGTTCTCCATTTCTAGATTAATTTCCTTTACGCAATTTCCCATTCCTAGAGTAATTTCATTTACGCAACTAGATTAATTCAATTTCAGTTGTGTGTTAGATTAATGATTCAATTTTAGTTGTAGATTAAACATTAGATTATATTAGTCCCGCTTCAATATTACATATACTTTGCATGTGCTTCGTCAGTTTACGAACCCCGGTTTGACAAATTAGATAGTTGGGAAAGTACTACAACTCAATTAATACAACATTAGTTCGGCCCAATATAACGACTGTCGTTCCCTTGTCACAATTGTTGTTCCTTTTGATGTTCATTTGAATGGAACGATTGTTGTTCATTTTGTTACGATTCTATCCCTTTTCTATGGTTTCATCTCTGGAGGACGGGTATTGAAAACAAAAGGTAAGAACCTATGTAGGTGACAAGTAAAACGCTTGCGCCAACGCCTACCTTTGGATGATGCATAGAGGTTATATTTTAGGACGTATTTAGAGCCCAAAAAAAAGAAAGAAAACTGATTTCATGAGATTGCACAAGACTTTCATCCTGTATTATCCCTCCAACTACATTCCTGCTTCCATAAATCTCAAATTGATGGTTGTCATGAAAGGGATGAAGATCTGTATTAAATTTTTTCAATGAAACCCCTGTTAGCAAGGAGGACAAGGATGATTTGGAAAACAACTCATCATCATCTACATTTTCGTATTCATTCTTGACCAATGGCTACAATTTTGAACTAATAAAACCTTCCATATAACAAACAACAGGGTCATCAAACACATGAGAAGATTGCTGCAGTTTCTTGTCAATTTTTTCCAGTGAATCTGTGTGATTTTGCATCAAAACACATTCCTTTTCTTCAATGATGATCTTAAAATTTTCTTTCAATAATTTAAATGAAGCAAAGCATAAAGGTAAAGAATTTCCTTCAGCTGAGTTGGTAAATTTTTCATATTCTTCTTTGTAACTGTGATATGTAGGTTGATTTCTCTCATTAGACTACTGAAAAGGAACATTTTCTGATAGAGAACATGTATTTGGTTGTTCTATAAATTCAACATCATAATAATCATCATATTCATCATATATAGGCAAATCAACAACATTTGCAGTGTCATCTAACATGAAAAAAATTGGGACATCAACCTACTCTTCAACATGCTGATTTGCGAATTCATTTCCTTGACTGTCTACAAATGAATACATAAAAAAATTAGCTCCATGCTTATCATGAGATGGATCATAAGCTAAATTACCACCTTATTTTTCAACAAATGGAATATAATCCTCTGTAAAATCATCAACATTTAAAACTTCAAGACAACACACGATATTATTAACCCTATGCTCAAGATTCAAATCAACTACTTTTTGTTCATATTAACTGTCATGTTCTTTAGCATCCAACTCCTCATTTTGAATATGTTTACATTCTTGAATATTGTTTTTAATCTCCTGAGCATCATTAAACATTTGATGTAAGGAATTAGATCTTCTTTTCATCAGAAGGAAAGACAAATCTGGATGAAAGGTTGTTGCATAATGGAGCATGGAAACATCTTCAATGGGTTGAATTTCTTTGGGAAAGTTGTAATAAATATTGGAAAACATCCTACTGAATGTAGAAATAGTTTCACTGATCTGCCTTTTCATGGCATAAAAATCTGTAAGATGTAGATCTAAAGATTTTCTCTTGCCCTAAAATTTCAAAAATACATTCTTCAATTCCTCCCATGCACTAATTGTCTCTGGCTGCAAGTGTTTAAACCAGTCTTTGGTATCCACTTTCAAGGATTGAGAGAAGGCCCTCATACAAACATCTCCGTGATCAATCTCAAACAAATCTATAAAATGTTCAAAATATTGGATGTGTTTATCAACAGAAAGGTTATCGGGTTCTCCACCGAACTTAGGCAGGTATTTGTGGTGCTTTGGAGGAAAATCATGAAGTATAGAAGGAAATTTTAAAGGTCTGTATATGTCTGAAATATTAGAGGGCATATGATTAAGTATATGAGGTAAGATATCAGCCTTAATTTCATGAGGCTCATCAACTTGGCTATGGTCATCACATGGCTCAGATTGAAGATTTTGACCAAAATTAGTGATACAATGAGGATATATATATACAAATTTAAGAGAATGATATATAAGTGAAATATTCTCATGATCATCATTTGAATGTAGCAGGTAAAGAAAAATTTGTTTAGCATGTTCAAGAAAGGAAAAAAGGCAATTAATAAAAAAAAATATTACGTCTTGGAAAAAACTCAACTTTAGGTACTTGTTTTTTCCCATCATGTCCTTTCATACCTCTGTCAATGGATATCATCCTCCAGTGGAGTCTTTGAATCAAACTTGAAGATTTATTGGAGTCTCCAGGTGAATGTTACAACCGCCTTGTGTTTGACATTTGTTCACCATCAGAAGCCAAATCTGATCTTTGTCATTTTATCCCAGGGAAGATTTCACCTTCAATCCCCGACAACGATGCCAAAATGTTAACACTCCATAAATTTCCCTGGCTATGGAGGCAAGTCAAAGAGGTAACCACAAACCTCTTTAGAGATGGGTACTAGCCTACTCAGTGCAGAGAGAGATCTCTCTTGTCGCTTAGTCTCTGATAGACAATTTTTCTTGATATAACAATGGCTAGGGTTTCCAAAGTTTTGAGTGGATTCAATAAAGTGTTGTTAGCAAGGAGGAGAAGGATGTTTTTTGAGCTATGGAGTCAAATCTTGAAAACAAATGAAACAGAGGAACAAAGGGTAAATTTGGTGAATGAAACCTTCCATTTTAGATTGGTTATAATGGGTGAAAGAGGAAAAAGGGAATGCATAACAACATCAGAGCATCATATAGATGAATTATGACCTAATTAGGAAGAAAGGACAAAGTTTAAATTTTTTGAGTTTAGAGCACCTTTTAGATGAATTCTAACTCTTAAAAATCAATTTAAACATAGGAAAAAATGAAATGCATGTAGAAACACAAGAGATACATAAAAAAGACAAGGAAAACACTGTCAACTCATCACCATTAGAATCTCTTTCATGAAGGTTCAATACTTCTGCATTTCATTTCATTCAGATTCAAATATTTGCAATGAAGGTAAAAAATACTATAGTTCTGCCAACCCACCCCCCTGAGCACCTTCAAAATTATCCAATATATATATAAACACCCTTACTAAGATAGATAAGTCAAACTCCCCTGCTATCCTATGATTTTGGATCTGATTACATAAAAAATAAGACAATTTGTAAACTACTTGCTAAAAATAGCAAGTTCGTTTTGCTAGAAAATAGGGGTCAAAAATAACATCATATCACATGAATCACAATATTTGTTACCAAACAGGGAGAATTTTTTGGAGATGAACCTGTGCTTAATAAAAACCTCTCCTAGTTTTTGAAAATTCTTCTCCATATTCTTGGGATATGAGCCCAACAATGATGACTAAAACAGGAAAACATTAAATGCGAAATTATGGAAAAATGGACCGTAAAGATTCATTCGAATCTCTCAAAATATGAAACCTATGTAAAAATGAGAGATTTTTTTTTATTGAGCTCATGATTGACAAAAACCTCTCTGGGTTTTTCCAAACTCCTCCAATTTCTCAGGAAATGATCTTGAAGTTGAATGCAAAAACAATTGTTTCTAGAACTTGCATAGTGCAATGATTTTCTTGAAACCCATGCAAATTAAGGTGGAAAAAATTTATTTGAGACCTGTGTTTACCTCCAATATGGTGTAAGAATCATTTCAAGTTTTCCTTTTTGATCATGTGTGTTTACAACATTTGCGTAGCGAGAGATCACTACACTAGTGCTTTGTATGAAAACTTATCAGTCAAAATTGTAGCTAAGTTCAAGAGGTGGATTTATGCTGTTATCTTTATTTAATTAAGAGGCACAAGGATTTCAACAATGTTTCTTATAGAAATATGTTGAAATTGATAACTTTATTCCTCCTTTAATCACTATTTGGATTGCACCTGTAATGGCTCTTCCCCCCCCACCCCCAAAAGGCAAAATTGTGAGATTCCTTCCTTCATATTTCTACTGCTTCATCCAATAGCTCTAACCTCCTTTTGGCTTCCTCATTTGTATACATATTTTTTTTAAGAAATCTGTTTTCCTTCCTTAATTTCAAAATCTGTACCTTCAAATTTCATACTTGCCTGAACAAGGTTGCATTTCTTTTCAACTTTGACCCGATGTTGGGAAGGGATTCACAAGCATTATCCGTGGTTGGCCTGCATTCCTTAAAATGTTTCATCAAGTTGTGTTTTGAGACTATTTTCTCTTCTCTAAGATGGTTAATTAGGTCTTGAGCCTCCTTTCTTGTATTTATTTTTCCCTTGACTAGCCATGTTGTAGATGTAAGATAAATCACTGAAACTAGTTAAGGCAAGGAGGTTTCAAAGGCTAAAATTTGTCAGTAAAATTTGCACAGTAAGCAACAAGGCTAAGGTTTACTCCATTGTCAAAGGGTTCACCATAGGGTAGATCTGATTCTAAATCTTAGAGTTGCAGCTGCAGGGTATTTGGTAGACACTAGTATTAACCTTTCAACACTTGCACAACAAAAACAAATGATGCGTAGCGCACTGTCAGGTATTTGCGTAGCAGGTGGAGTAATTTATTTTTTATGTGGAGCACAGGTCTGATCGATGGAGGAGTATGGGAGGGATATGAGCGCTGAAAAGGATCTAGTATGTCTTTGAGTAGCGAATTGATTTGATGTGTTGTGTAAATGTGACCTTCAACATTTGTGTAGCGCGCTTTGCACAACATAGCTAGTTTTCGCTTAAAAACTCACCCAAATGGTGGTTGCAACATCTATGGAGGTTGGTCATGACTTCTGGGATGAAAACCAATCATTTCCCAGTATTTATCATCTTTCAATATGCTTGCAAAATTTGTGTAGCGCCAAGTTGCTACGCAAACTCTGTACAATGCAGTTTTCCAAAAAAACTCAAAACTGGTGTATTTTCGAGGGTTCCTCAAAAAACAAAAATGGTGCAGGCATGAACCTAAATTTAAGTCACCTCTACAAGTAACTCTAACTTACCTATATATTCATCCTCAACTTTCATTCTCATCTTGAAGGACCTGTTCTCTTTTCTACATGCCAATTAGATTTTATTTGAAAATAACCCAATGACCTTGACAACATTTTATGAGACACAACTCTTTAAAGGTACACACACACTCAACTGACTCAAGTTGTAATGCATTGGTATTCTCAAGACCAAGGCATGAACTTGTAAACTCCTGACAACCCTATATCACTACCTTGAAAATACTGATGCTAACACCCTTGCTGGCCCCCCAACCCCCCAGCTGGGGGGATGATCCCCTTGGACCCTGCAGGGGGGGAAATCCCCCCCCCCCCTGCAACCCCCCCGTGTGGAGGGGTGTAAAGTATTCATGGAGTATAAACATGACTGAAAACAAACATCTTTGAATGAGGAAGATAATTAGGCTCCATAACCAACAATCTCCCACTTGGGTATTGATCACACCAACTCCAATGTTGTTGTACATGTTGGACTATGATCCACCTTGGACCTAGAAAATTTCTCATCTTCACCTTCATTCTTGAATACCAACTAAAACTAATCAAGAACTCAGTTTCTCCCCAGTTACTCCCTTTGTTAAGAAAAGTTGTATATGGTTAGTCTTCAAATGGAAGGCTGAGTTCTTTGCAAGATGAATGAAACTCTCACTGTCATAGTACAACTTGCTATTCTCTTGCTTCTTTCCAAATTCCTCCATAAATGTCTATAACCAAATCATTTCTTTACTAAACTCTATAGAAGCAACATACTTTGCTTCTATTGTTGAAAGTGCAATAACCTTTTTTAGTTTTGAAATCAAACTTACTGATGTTCCACCTACAGTAAAAACATACCCTGTGGTGCTCCTCCTGTTATCTTTATTACCTTCCATATATGAATCAACATATACATGTAGAACAATGTCTAAACTTCCAAAACATAATTCATGAGTAAACGTACCTCTCAAATACCTAAGAATCCACTTTACTTCCTCCCAATGCTCTTTACCCAGATTGTTCATATACCTGTTCACAACTTCCACTGCATGTGAAATATTTGGTCTTGTGCAAACCATCACATAAATCAAGCTACCAACTACTGATGAATAAGGAACCCTGGAAATGCATTATATCTCCTCCTGTGTCTTGGGACACATTTCCTTGGTTAATTTGAAATGGCTGGCCAAAGGTGTACTAACTGGTTTTTCATTTTGCATTCTAAACCTCTCCAACACCTTCTCTATGTACTCACACTGAGACAATGTCAATTTGCAATTTTTCCTATCTCTTGTTATTCTCATACCAAGGATTTTCTTTGTAGCACCCAAATCCTTCATCACAAATGAATTAGCTAATTTCTTCTTGAGCACATTTATATCATGCATATTAGACCCTGCAACAAGCATGCCATCTACTGATACAATAGCAAGATAATATAGCTTTGTTGGCTACCCAACTAGCATCTTGTTTTTAATTCTCATTTGAAATACAAAATCACTTCTTGTACTCATGGCCTAGTATGTCTATATGCGTCAGATTAACTAATTTTATTTTGTACAAAGGTGTGACCATTAGTGCCAATTAGTGTTGTTTGAATTCTTATCATTTTCGTGAGAATATGTTTGTGTAAATTATTGATCGTTTTCCCTCTTCTTTTCATGCAAATCGTTGATCGAATTATTGTGACTATATCCCTTTACATGAGTTAAATATTATTGTTTGTTTTCTTTAACTAAACTAAGGTCTGAATACAAATATCCTTGAACTATGTTTTTAAATGGAAAGTCTATGAATTATGTTGAACAACCTAAGTAGACTCACTTCCTACAAACTAAGATCAATTTTAAAAGGCTTTGGTTTTATCTAACCAACTTATGAACTTGAATATTGGGCTTGAATTAAAACCTTGATTATAACTATTGATTAATATGGATGATACATGGTTTCATTTAAAACCTTACATCTCTAAACAATGTCGACGTAACTTTTTGACAACCACCATTGTCATATCACGACAAGATTTTAGTAATAGTCACTTAACATGGCCTGACCTTTCGACTGTCACATGAATTATTACTCTGTGTGGTGTTAGTGTCCTCGAAATCAGGTCAACAGTTTGTGGCAGGATGCAAGGGTTTCATGGGTTTGTTAGTTTCAAACCTCTCTACCCTCTGGTCTATTATAGGTAATCAGAACTTGGAGTGGGAGCTAATCGTAGAGTGTTCTCACACCCTCAAGTGTTTGTTTATCGAAAGGTATTTTTGTTCCACCTCCTTCACTATTTAATGGCTTGGTTTGTTTTGTTACATAGTTCTCCCCTTGATTAAAACTATTTATGTGTCTTCTGGTTTACCTATTTTTATTTTATGGCTCCCATGTTTAGGATAGAGCCAAATGGCCCACAAACCTTGTTGTCCCATGACGACGCGACAAGTAGGATTTCTCAAGTCAATTGGTTAGAGTTTATCCAGTCATTTAATGATTTTAATTTATAAGTAGCTAGGGTGTTTTCCAATACTTTTGATGGCACCAAAGCCAAAATTGGGGATTTCCAAATACAGATCACGAAGGAATTCATTACTAAGGCAACGAGTCTTCCTTAGAAAGGTGATAGGTGGTTTAAAAACAAGAGGGTAACCAACATTCCATGGTGGTCTCTATTGACATCCAAGAAGTCACAATACCAGATAAAGGGTATGCCTTTAAAGCTTTCTAACACCAGTTGGCACAGTCTATTGTTGATAACCAAGTAATTCATTACCTGTGAAGGTAATTTCGGCCTAATGTTCTATTTTCACATATGGTTGTTTATGGTGTTTCAAGGGTTTAGTTTAAATTTTCCCTTCTATTTAATTAGAAGCTTGCAAAAATTGTCAAAATTTTATCAACGACCGAGCCCTAACCCTGAGACCAACTTGTTTCACCACGACCTAATTCACATCTTGGTAAAATTCTATTTGGTTAGCACAGGGGACACTTGGAAATGTTTTCTGGTAAGAAATGAATTCTTAACCCCACAAATTGACCATGTCATCAATTCAATGCAGGATGTTGAAGATCCTTTCTCTCCCAAGGCTTCGCCTAATTCACCTAATTTGCCTCATGATTTTCGAATTGAAATTCAAATACAAAATGACCCTATCGTTTCACATGATGCCCAAACAGGGGTTTTTCCTATGGAGAAATTGGCACCCAAAATACATGTGTTTTTTCCTAAGAAACCTTTAGAAGTTGTCCTTAGTCAATTGAGAAACCATTTGTTAAGTGTTGTTTATCAGTCACATTCTACGAAGCTAGCAGTCAATGAGAAGCATAAAAATGAGGTAAACAAGCTAATCATTTACAAGAGGTCTATGAGGTCGAGTTTAAAAATAAAAGAAATGGCTGCATCCTATCTAGAATGATAAGGAATAGGCATAAGAAAAGGAATGATCCCATTCAAATGATTATGATAGATGATCAAAATTATCTTGAAAATACAAGCCCAGACTCTATATAGGATAGTCATCCTCAGTATGAATTTGTTTCTAATTTACCCCCGTTTCTCTAAGAATATGAGGGATTCTCATGAATTCGAGCTGATTTAAAGGCTAAGTTGGTGCAAGAAAAACCTTCACACTCAGACCACCAACAAACTCTTCCAAATCTGGAACCTATGTGTTGTGACAAATGCTTAGCATGGGTCCAAAGGTATTACACATACGTTCCATACATGTGAATGCGCCTTAACCAGGTTATGATGTAGAATAGGGATCTTGAAAGAGAAAATTGGGAGTTGAGGTTTGAAATACAACAAAGTGTTCCTTGGACAAACAAGAAACCCATGAAATTGAGAGATATTATTATTAAGAATTCAACCAATGTCAATGCTATTATGAGATTAGAGATGAAAGAATCCTCATTTTCCAATGTTTAATTTTGGTAAATAAATCTATGTTTTATTTCTATTTGATTTGTTTGTTAAGCATTAGTTGATTTGTTTGTTAAGTATTAGTTGTTGCATTCTTTTTTTTAGACTAGCTACAGAGTCAAATATTTTGTAGCTTGTCTTAATTTAGTTAATGTGATTTTAATTGGATTTTAATTTTATTTTTAGGTCTCAAAAGAAATGGAAAGATGTCATGTGCGCTGCTTGGTTAATGAATACCATGAATTACTTATGTTTTAAAAGTAGGATCTATTTCAAACAATTCATAATGTATTTTTGAATCACTGTTATAACAAACTTTTATAATTTGTTGTAAACATTACTGTTATAAACTCAAGTTAGGATTTGGTTTCAAAATAAACTATTTTTGAAGATTTACCTCTATCCCGTGGATATGAGAAGTAGATCATTATGGTGTTTAAATACTCAGTTAGTTTTTGTGTCAAGAACTCGGTGAAAATTTTGGGAGATGGACCACTGAATATTTATTGAAGAATATAGAATCATTCTTTAACTAAGGCTTTAGTCCTGCATGTTAAAGGGTCCAGTTTGCATTATGATATCTCGGTATTATGATTCATTTTCTCCAAATTAATTGATTATGAATTGATTAAAATTATCTTTAGTCTGTTTTATCAATGCATGGTGAATTATTATCATCTATACATTAAATCTTTCAATCTTTTAATAATCCATGATCCCAAATTGTATAGTTTCAGGTGATTGTATTATATTGATGCAAATATTGAACTATATTGAATTTGTTCATATACTTTGAGTTTGCACAGATCTATTTGTTCAAATGGAAAAAAAATTCTTATTATGAATGGCCATTTATATCCTCACCCAAGATTAACAATACAAAGGTTGTCCTTTCTGTATTATGAATGAAATTCGAATTGTCAAGTGAAATGGATTTCTCCTAGCATTTCCATAGTATCAAAATTATATAACTGTCTGCTATAGATTTTTTTTAACATGCAAAGTTGAAGGAGAAATCTAATACGAGAAGGCACAACCACAATTTTCTTTTTTAACACTGGCCAGTTTTTAGGTTAGTATTTTTCTTCTTTTGTTATTTGATTTGTGAATGTAGATTCACCTTTAAACTTAAATACTTTGCTTATCTAAGTTGGAATATTATCATCTACATTCACTCTTTTATTTTCTTTTCTTTTCAAAGGTGAAAGTAGATTAGTAATTAATATTAGATCTATTTACATTTTTCCTGAGATTTGGTTCTCTTTTATAAACTTAGTTTCCAAGGTTTTTTCACAAACCTTGCAATCCGTACATTTGTACACTTTGTATATATAAAAACATAAATGTACATAGTAGATAATTGGTTAGTTATTTCATTTTTATAGTTTATATTTTATCCCTTTATTAGCCAACGAAGTCGTAAAACTCGTTAGGGTGAGTCATACCAAACCACTTAGGTTACTTAGAAAACTTGGGACCAAACTTTCCCTCACAGTTGATGGTGTGTTCACATATGACCCTCAACAAATGGCGCTAGAAGAAGGGAAAAATGGATATTAATGGCATGACGTGGTCGAAAGAAACCTCCTAACAATCTCTCTCCAGTTATAACTCGTAGTTGCTCAGAATCCACTGTTGTACCCGATACAACCACTACATCTGAAGACGAACCTATTATTTTTGTCGAACCTGCAAAACTGCTTCCTCTAGGAATTGATGTACAAAATATTATCCAAAATCCCCGTCAATCAATAATAAGAACCCATGACAAATTGGCCATAATTATACAGTTTGGTGAACAATTATATCAACCTCTTAATTTTTCCAATCAACAGGAATATACTTCTTCCACTGGTACACCAAATTATGCATTGCATGATATCTTGATTAATCCATCGGAAACGCTCATTATAGGTGCTAGGGGATATGGACTTCCTCCTTCACCACCCAAATATTCTCCACCTCCTTCAGGAGGAGAATCCTCTGATGAAGACAGTTCATCTTCTAAATAATTTGTAAAGCCCTAATATTGGCTCATTACCCCTTAATTGGGGAATATTATATTAGTAATGTTATTTATTACCCCTTAATTGGGGCATATTATATTAGTAGTGTTATTTTATTTATGTCGGCTTTAGGCCATTAGTTGTAATTATACCTCCTAGTCTCTTATATATACCAAGGAGACATTTT
>JZKD02S0584150.1:156579-172813 GCA_000966675.3 Picea glauca
AAAAGGAGGTTGCCCCCTTGAAGAGGCTCATTATCTGAAATTATCTCTTTTTCAAGGTGTTGAGTACTTTTCCTGAGGTTTTTCTATGCTATATTGATGTTTGGTTCTTAACATAATCTCAAACTTCAAATAACTCACAGACCTCAACCCAAATGACTAATCAAAATAATCTTGCCATGTTGGACATAATGTCATTGATGTATTGTCATTGATGTCAACAGTTGATATCATTTATGTGATTATAAGTTGAGATAAAAGCTCAGGAGGGTTAGCGAATGAATATCAAAGCTCAGAAGAGATGGTGCAATGAATTTTAGAAGTATCGTTGGAGGACTAGTCAATAGTATATAATGACTGATGTCAAATAGTTGGACGATATGTAGAGATTAAATCTCATGAGAGTTAACAAATGAATATCAAATATTAGAAGGTATGGCACGATGAAACACAGATCAAATCAAGACCGTTGATGTGAAATCTCCAGATCAACGGTAGGGATGAATTGCAGAGAGCGAAAGAAGAATTAAACTACTCGCTAGTTACAATCCTGCAATTGGTCTAGATCATCAGATGTCATAAACTAAAAAATCTATGACTATGGTTGATCCAACAAATGATGAGATTAAGTAAGATTAAGTCGTGACCGTCAGATGCGCAATCGCCATATCAACAACAGGGATGGATTGCATAGAGTGAAAGGAGAATTAAACATCATGCGATTTCCAATCCCTCAATTAGTCAGGACCGTCAGATATTATAGCTTCAAAGATCGACGATTGTGGTCGACTCACCAACAAATGCACAAATTAAAATTGCGGAGCTCAGGTGACGAGTTAAATCACTTACAAGTTATGGTTATGAAATCATCCTTGATCGTTGATCTTCTTTGAGTGTCTTTACGATCGTTGGATCAATTTTTAGTGGAAGGACATGATAAGCTGAAAGATTCAAGATTTTGATTATCTCAATACCCATCAGTCATCAGATCAAATCTGAATACTCGTCATCTGTTGGATCACATTTTAGTGGAAGGACATGATAATCTGAAAGGTTTGAGAATTTGAAAATCCGAATTCCCGTCAACCATCATATTAAAATTAAGTGGAAGGACAGGATAAGAAAAAAGGTTGAGTTCTCATTTATCTGAATACCTATCAGTCATCAGATCAAATAAAGTGGAAGGATAGGATAAGCAAAGTTGGAGGTTTGTTAGATTTAAACCAAGGAAAAAAACATACAAATTGAGCCATTGATCTAAGAACTTGATCAAACAACTATCATTCACTTTGGGTCTAAAAATGCAAGGAGGTTACTCTCTGAAAAAATCTCACTTCAAATTTCCAGTTTGAGATTTGAAATTCCTGGAGACCTGGAGAGCCAAAATAAATTCTCGACCGCCGGATCATCTGATGTAATCCTTAATCATTCGATTCAATAGGATATGTGACATACCACTGTGGCAGACCATGTCAACAAAGAAATAAGGTAGATTACATCAGCAGACCTCGTTAGCAAGGACATGTGGCAAACCACATCGAAAAGGACATGTGGCAGACCATGTTAGCAAAGGACATATGGGAGATAACGTCAACAAACCATGTAAGCAAGGATATGTGGCAGACCATGTCAGCAAGGACATGTGGCATACCATGTCAGTAGACCACGTCAGCAAGGATGTGTGGCAAACCATGTTAGTAGAACATGTCAGGAAGGACACGAGTCGTTTGATCTGAAAGATCACTTCAGGTGTATTCTCAACCTTTGATCATAGTACAGTGGAAGGATAGTGTAAGTTTGAAAATTTGAAATCCCGAAGTTCGGAAGGGTGAAGTTCCAAGAATCATCCATATCAATGTTTGATTAAGTCCTAGCCTTTGGATTGAACAATGAAAGGATGAGTGTAAGGCTCAAACCTGACCATTGATTTGTTACCGTGAAATAAACTGTCCGATCTGATTCGAAGGTTTGAAAAGTTGAAAACTCAAATTCCGAAGGGAGAAGTTCTGCCATTCATCCATCTCATCAGAATATTGAATCATGACTATTGAATTGATAAATCTCAAGCACTCGTTAATCCTAGTGTCTGGCCAGCACCGTTGGTCATGTGATATAAGAGATTTAAATAAAATATAATACGTTGTTGTAATTCGTAAGCCTGTGGTTCTGTAAATGCTTGGTCACATATAATGGTTTGAAGGAAGCGCCTTCATAGAATTTGGTTCTTGTGAAAATAATAGAGGTTTGAGATCGAGTTTTAAAGGATGAAATTGATCCATATGTGATCAATTTACTAAAAACCTCACAGTAAAAATAATAATCAATGATTATGGTTAAGTTAAACAAAGAAGTGTGATGGTTCAAAACCAAGGGACACAGTGTGTCACTCTCACACCATTTTTGAAGAATATATAAATGGGGCAGAGTGTTGAGAAGAAGTGTGTATTTGCAGTCTGAATCAAAGAATATATTAAATCAGAGAAGAAGAGAGAGATGTAGTAAAGACTTGATACAAAAGTTTGTCCAGATTCAGAAAATAAGGGTGGTTGGTTGGTGCAAGGGAATATTGGTGCATGCAGAGGGAGTTGGTGCTTCCTTGTCAGTTGTAGCTAACTAAACATGGGGTCATAGCCTCCTACTAGTTGATAATAGTGAATTTGGGTGTGGGTGCATCCTGATCAATCGATGTTGATAAAAAAGGAAGTACATCTTCCTTCCATGTAACATGTAAAACAAATTTTGCATTTAATAGAAAAGCATTTGTGGTTTTTCCCATTTGGGTTCCACGATAAGATATTGTGTCAAAATTATGTTTTCATAAATAAAAGAAAACTGATAAAATTATTGTGTCACTGATTCACCCCCCCCCCCCTCTCAGTGACAATATCTAATCCTTCAATTGGGATCAGAGTAGGTCTCTTCACAAAGGTTTAAATCACTTGAAGAGGAATATACATCAAAATGGAACAACAATTGAAGATGTCATAAAAAATCCCCCTATTTAATGGTGAATACTATGTCTTCTAGAGTGTTAGAATGAAAATCTATCTGATGTCCATTGGACTGGAAGTATGGACATTAGTGGAAAAGGGATATGATGTTCCAAAAATCACTCCCATTGAAGAAGAAGACAAGAAAAAATTTTGGGACCATGCAAAGGATTTAAACACACTACAAGCTAGATTGCGTAAGAAAATCCTTGCTAAGGTACTAAATTGTAATAATGCAAAACCACTCTGGGATAAATTGGAAACCATATATGCAAGATATTCCAAGGTAAAGACGGCCAAACTCCATACTCTCAGATTACAATATGAAGGTCTGAAAGTGAAGGATGAAGAGAATATCTCATATTACTTTGAAAGAATTGATAATATTGTTAATGTAATCATAGGATTGGGAGTAGAAATGTCATACAATGAGCTAGTTGAAAAATTACTAAGAACACTACCTATTCTATACAATCCTAAAGTGTCATCTCTTGAAGATTGAGAAAATCTAGATAAACTCACCATGGAGGAATTGTATGGAATCCTCACTGCCTATGAGTTAATATTAGGTCATGAGAACCTCCCACAAGGAGAGGCAATGTTCAAGGTGCTCAAGAAAACAAAAGGTTAGAAGCAAAAACCTCAATCCTACCATCATGAAGAATCTAATGTGGAAGAAGCCAATTTTATAAAGAAACTTCATAAAGGAGTAGGGAAGTACAAAGGCAAGCTCCCTTTCAAATAATTTAACTGTGACAAGGTTGGCCACTTTGTAGCCAAGTGTACCTATCCCAAGGAGGACTCTGAGGATGAAGAAAACTAAACTAAACAATACAAGAAGAAGGAAAACCCAACTACAAGAAAAAATTCTACAAAAGAAAAAGGAATTTCTACTCAAAAGAAGAAAACAACAGTTCATCAGAGTCCATTGTCAGTGATGAATTTGGTGATGATGAAGTCCTTTTTCTAGGTATTGAAGAGTCTAAGAATATAGAATAAATTAAACATGATAAAGAGTCAGAAGATGAATGATCCAGAATCGAATCCAGAAGCCTGATAAAAAATGCTCAAAACTGAAAGTGCTCAAAATCTGATGAAACCAGGGCCATTGCATCTAGCTCGTCTTCCTGATTCCAGCGGTATATTTACTTCGTCAAACAGGCTCCGTATGCGGAAGATATTGCGTTCTGTCCGAAAAGGCAAACAGGGAAAAAAAGGGGATGACTGTACAGTCCGTACATTCCGTATAGTGCCACGTGGCATGCTGACTGTATAGACCGTACGGTCCATACAGGTGATGTGGAAGCTCCAGGAGGTGACATGTGGCAGGTTGATATGGTGTACGGGAAGACATCTAGACCAATCCAGGGGTGACACGTGTCACCACTATAAGGGTGACACGTGGCACGGGATGACGTCAGCAGGAACGATGGCAGACATGTGGTAGGATGACAGGGCAGTACGGATTTTGACACATGGTAGGTGACATGGACCAGTCAACAATCGACACTTGGCAATTTGCGGTTGGTTGTTGAAGTGCCACGTGGCCCAGTCATGGACTGCCACGTGGCACCCTGTGGTTGGTTTATGGTTTTGTTCAAAATTTATATGGGTTCACCGGGGTCGAACCCATGACCTATTCACTGGGAAATAGAGTGGCAGGACCGGGATAGCCGCTCGGCCCACGGGTGGTTCTTATTATACATATGGCGCAAATAATATTTAAGTTTGGTTGAATGGTTCGTCAGCGGGGAAAAGGGCCAAGGCTTAGCCCCATCCCTCGGCATACGACCACGGAAGGGGTTAACACAACGGGGAGCCGGCGGATAGGGCCTGGCCCTTGGTCCCCGGTCAGGTCCCATATGACCCAGGACCTTTACCATACAGAGCGCGCGGGTATTTGTTAGCCCGAGATCACCTGCGGATCCCACGACTAGGAGCCAACGATTGGGAGCCAGTGACAGGGGGCCAGTGATGCGCCAGTGGAGCGCTCAGCCACATGGCCACCTCCATATGACCCAGAGCGCGCATATTGGGGGTTGCGCCCAAAATTCATATGCAGTGGGATTTTATGCTAAAGTTTTGGGATTTTTATTGTTATTATGCCTGATTTTTATTGATTTTCTCCATTTTTGGGGGATATTGGGCATTTTTGGAGCCCAAATTTTGGGAGGAAGTTGGAGATGAACAACCAACTTCAGATCTATATAAACCAGGCCTATTTGAGGCCATGGAGGTCAGTCAGAGCAGAGTTATGTTGAAGAGAAGCCAATCCAAAGCCATTTTTATGCAAGGAAGATATTGAGGAGCAGACGATGTCGGGCCATTTCTGGGAGCTCCAGACGTCTGTTTTGCATGTCGTTTTCTTTTCAGGGTTCTTGAGATCTGGAAGAACATGACCAGATCAGTATTGTATCCAATTGGAACTGCGGAGATGTACTTTTTATCTTTTGAACAGAAATAAAGAAGCCTCCCCCACAGAGACAAAGGCCCGGAGACGTAGCCAAAGTTGTGTCGAACTCCGTTATAAATCCTCGTGTTATGGTATGATGTCTATTATTTCATTTCAGATCTGAAAATGTGTATATGGCTGTCATAATTCCTCTTCTTTCCTCATTCCTTCATAAAGTTTCTCAAATGGTTAATTAACGCATGCAAAATTAAAACTCAACCATAGTCATTAAAATATTTGACGGATCAATGAAGCATAAGTTAATATGGAAGAAGAAATTCTCAGTGCCTTGGATGAGTTAAGAAAATACAAAACCAGATATAGACAACTGAAAAGTTTTGTAGTTGAAAAAAAAGAAAAACATGAACAGAAAGAAAAGGAGATGGAAAAACTCATGAGCAACCTGAAAAACCAAATCCTAGAAGCAAATAGGATCGAAGAAAGTCTGGAAAAGTCTCTTAAAGAAAAACACACAACATGTGAAAGAATGGAGGAAGAAATAGTTCACCTGAGAAAAGAGTTGGATGCAAAGACCATTCAAACAAAATATGAAAATAGTTCTAAATTATTAGATAAGATTATTACCACACAAAGGGATTCAGGTAATAAAAATGGAATAGGCTATTCACAAGAAGAAAGCCAAGTTAATTCAAAATCTTATGCAGATACTCTCCTGAGTACATTCAAGAAGAAAAATGAAGAGAATCCAAGAAATGATTAGAACTCCAGAGGACCACTTCCACCCATCAAGAAGGAAGATAATACAATACCAAAGAAGTTGTATCAAAACATGTATCCTCACATTTTCTTTGTTTATTTCTTTGCATGCTCTAATTTCATACACAAAGCTATGAATTGTAGAGCATATAGAAGGAAAAATTTGAGTGTTAAGAACTATAACCGTAAACATAACCAAGTAGTAAATCAAGTCAAAAGAAGAAACTATAACTCCTTTGCACCTCTACAAGAAATGGACCTAGAATGCTTCAGATGCCATAACTATAGACATAAGGCCAATAATTGAAAATTAATGGAATCTTCGGAACAACCAAGATTCATTAGAGAGCAAAAGAAGCTTTGGAAAGAAAAAACACCAAAAAAGGAATGTCTCATTGCCCTAAAAGCTCAAGATCAAAAGGATCTCTGGTATGTTGACAGTGGGTTCTCAAAACATATGACAGGTAACAAGGACATTTTTTTAGACTTAAAGAAACAAAAGGGAAAAGTTACATTTGGCGATAATTCTTCAGGTAACATACTTGGGAAAGGCACTGTGAGTTTGGGAAAAGACAAAGCTAGAAATGTGTTGCTTGTCGAAAAAATGAAGCCTAGTTTATTAAGTGTCGGCCAAACCTATTATTAGGGGCACTTCTGCATCTTTGATTCCCATAAATGTGATATTAGGAGAGAAGACATAAAAAAATTAGTTGGTACTGCTCCTAGAACTCCCGAAAATGTATATATACTAGATGAAAAATTGAATGAGGAATGTCATATAAATGTAGTAGATGAAAGATGGCTATGGCATAGAAGGTTAGGGAACATTAAATTTGACAATATAATAAAAGTAAACAATCTTGGTGCAGTAAGAAACTTGCCAAAGATCATAAATCCCTCAAATACTATGTGTAGAATAGAATAAGGTTCAAAGAAAAAGAATAAACAACCTCAATACCTTTATATCTTGTTCACACTGACCTATGTGGACCTACAAGGACCAAGAGTTTGCAAGGAGAGTCTTACTTTATGTTTTTCATTGATGATTTTACTATAATGGGTTGGATATGTTTTCTCAAAGAAAAATCAGAAGCACTTAACGAATTCAAAGCCTTTAAAACCCTTGTTGAAAATGAAAAGGAGACAAATATCAAATGTCTTAGATCAGAAAATGGTGGTGAGTTCACCTCAAAAGAGTTTGATCTCTTCTATGAAACCCATGGAATAAAAATGAAATTCTCTACTTCCATAACACCTCAACAAAACGAGATTGTTGAGAGAAAGAATAAAACAATTCAGGAGGCTGCAAGGACTATGCTCATTGAAGAAAAATTGTCTGATGGATATTGGAGGGAATATGTAAGCACAAAAATATACATATTGAACATAGGTCAGCTCAGGGTTAATAGTGATAAGACTCCTTATGAACTATGGTTTGGAAGAGCTCCATCAGTAAAATACTTCAAGGTATTTGGAAGTAAATGCTACATCAAAAGACTTGATGAGAATCTTGGAAAATTAGATGCTAGATCCGATGAAGGTATTTTTCTTGGATATCATTCTAAAAATAAAGAATAAATATACTACAATATTATATTACACAATATTGTTGAGAGTACAGATGTCAAGGTGGATGATCTTAAAAAAATAAGGATAAAAAATCAAGAGACTATACTTGACAGTGAAGATGAAGATGAAGATGATGATGAGTCAGTTAGTACACAAGCAGAAGAAGTAGAAGAGGATAAATAAGAAAGGGAAGATGATGATATGCATATGAGTGAAGACGAAGAAGATATTCAAGAAGAGATAAGAGAGGAATTCCCAAGAAGAGACACAAAGACACCCTCAAGAATGACTCAAAAGAATCATCCTGAAGCACTGATTATTGGAGATATGAATAATGGAGTGCATACAACAAGACAACTACTGTATCAAACAAAAATAGCATTGTTGTCACATATTGAGCCCAGATTAATCAAAGAGGCATGTAAAGATGAGAATTGGGTCAAAGCTATGAATGAAGAATTGGACCAAATTGAAAAAAATCAAACTTGGGAACTAGTTCCAAGACCAAAAAATAATAATGTCATTGGAACTAAATGGGTGTAATCAGGAACAAATCTATATTGGTATGTAAAGTATATGCTCAAGTTGAAGGAGTAGACTACGAAGAAACATTTTCACATGTGGCCACATTAGAGGCAATTAGGATGTTCCTAGATTTCTCCAGCTACATAAAATTTAAAGTGTACCAAATGGATGTCAAGTCAGCAGTTCTCAATGAAAACTTAGAAGAGGAAGTCTATATTGAGTAACCAAAAGGGTTTCAATTAAATAAAAAAGGAGACTATGTCTATAAATTAAAGAAATCACTCTATGGGCTAAAACAAGCACCTAGAGCATGGTATGCAAGGCTGGATTCTTACTTACAGAAACAAGGCCTCAAAAGGGGATCAACAGACATCAACCTTTACTGTAAAATCGATGGTAATAACATGATTATTGTGGAAGTATATGTTGATGGTATTATATTTAGTATTGATGATGAAAAAATGAGTAAGGACTTTGCTAGGACGATGCAACAAGAATTTGAAATGTCTTTTCTTGGCAAACTAAATTTATTTCTAGGATTACAAATAATACAGTCCAAAATAGGAGTCTTTATCCATTAGTCGAAGTATGTTAAAGATATGCTAAAGAGATTCCAGTTAGATGATTGAAAACCTGTTAGTACACATATGACAGTTGGATGAAAACTAAGCAAGGATGATGAGTCTAAAGTTGTAGATCCAAAACACTACAGATCAATGATTGGGAGTTTACTCTATGTAACAACTTCTAGACCTAATGTCAAGTAAGTTGTTGGGATGGTGGCTAGATTCCAAGCAACACCAAAGGAGAGCCATGTTCAAGCTATAAAAAGAATCTTTAGGTATTTGAAAGGAACCGTAGATCTTGGTTTGTGGTACCCTAGCAAGGATTCATTCACTTTAAAAGCCTATTCAGATGTTGATTGGGCAGGAAGTGTAGATGACAAAAAAAGTACGTGTGGTGGAACATTATTTTTGGGAGAATCAATGGTATCTTGGATAAGCAAGAAATAGTCCTCAATTTCATTGTCTAGCACTGAAGCTGAGTATATTGTAGTAGAAAAATGTTGCACACAAGTGGAATGGATGAAACAAACCCTACAAGACATCAAAATAGTATTTGAAGAACCTATTATTATCCACTGTGATAATACAAGTGTTATAAGTCTCTCCAAGAACCCTGTCCAACACTCAAAATCGAAACACATTACCATAAAGTACCACTATCTAAGAGATCAAACTGAAAATAATAACATTAAATTGGAATATGTTCCAACACAAGAACAAGTGGTAGATATTTTCACAAAACCCTTAAGCAAAGATGTATTTTAATATCTCAGGAAAAAATTCGGAGTAATCCTTCTTCCAACCTAAATCTATGAAAATAAATAAAAATGCATCAATTGGCACCAATTCAGGGGGAGACAACAAAATAGGAGGATAAACCCTTTTCCATTGATGTCAAAGGGGGAGAATTGCTTCAGAGGAGAGAAGCATCATCACAGGAGGAGATTGTATATGAACTTTGTGAGTTGCCATCAATGACAAAGGGGGAGATTGTTGGACATAGTGTCATTGATGTATTGTCATTGATGTCAACAGTTCATATCATTTATGTGATGATAAGTTGAGATAAAATCTCAGTAGGGTTAGTGAATGAAGATCAAATCTCAGAAGAGATGGCACAATGAATTTCAAAATAATCGTTGGAGGACTAGTCAATAGTATATAATGACTAATGTCAAACAGTTGGATGATATGCAGAAATTAAATCTCAGGAGAGTTAACCAATGAATATAAAATCTTAGAAGGTATGGCGCGATGAAACTCGGATCAAATCAAGACTATTGATGCACAGTCGCCAGATCAACGGCAGGGATGAATTGCGGAGAGCGAAAGAAGAATTAAACTACTCGCTAGTTACAATCCTGCAATCAGTCTAGATCATCATATATCATAAGCTCAAACATCTACAACTGTGGTTGATCCAACAAATGATGATATTAAGCCAGATTAAGTCATGATCGTCGGATGTGCAATCATCAGATCAACGATAGGGATGGATTGCGGAGAGTGAAAGGAGAATTAAACATCGTGCAATTTCCAATCCCACAATTAGTCAGGGCCATCATATCTTATATCTTCAAAGATCGATGGCTGTGGTTGACTCACCAACAAAAAAACAACTTAAAATTGTGGAGCTCGGGTGATGAGTTAAATCACTCGCAAGTTATGGTTATGAAATCATCCTTGATCGTTGATCTACTTCGAGTGTCTTCACGACCGTTGGATCACTTTTTAGTGGAAGGACATGATAAGCTAAAAGATCTAAGATTTTGATTATCCGAATACCCGTCAACCGTCGAATCAAATCCAAATACCCGTCAGTCGTTGGATCACTTTTTAGTGGAAGGAAAATATAAGCTGAAAGGTTTGAGAATTCAAAAATCTAAATTCTCATCAGCCATTCGATTAAAATTAAGTGGAAGGACATGATAATAAAAAAGGTTGAGTTCTCGATTATCCGAATACCCGTCAGCTGTCAGATCAAATAAAGTGAAAGGATAGGATAAACAAAGTTGTAGGGTCGTTAGATTTAAACCAAGTCAAAACAACATACAAATCGAGTCATTGATCTAAGACCTTGATCAAATGACTATCATTCACTTCGGGTCTAAATATGCGAGGATATTACACTCCGAAAAAATCTCACTTCAAATTTCCATTTTGAGATTTGAAATTCCCTAAGCTCGGAGACTCAAAGAGCCGAAATAAATTCTCGACCGTCGGATCATTCGAAGTAAGCCTCAACCATCCAATTCAAGATGACATATGATAGACCACGGTGGCAGACCACGTCAGCAAATACATATGGTAGATTACGTCATCAGACCTCGTTAGCAAGGACATGTGGCAGACCACGTCGACAAGGACATGTGGTGGACCATGTCAATAAAGGACATATGGGAGATCATGTCATCAAGGACATGTGGTAAACCACATCAACAAGGACACGAGTCATCTGATCTGAAAGATACCTTCGGGTGTATTCTCAATCGTTGATCATAGTACTATAGAAGGATAGTGTAAGTTTGAAAAGTTGAAATCCCGAAGTTCCAAAGGGAGAAGTTCCAATAGCCGTCCATCTCAATGTTTGATTAAGTCCTAGCCATCGTATTGAACAATGAAAGGATGAGTGTAAGGATCAAATCTGACCATTGATTTATTTCCATGAAATAAATCGTTTGATCTGATTCAAAGGTTTGAAAAGTTGAAAACTCGAAGTTTTGAAGGGAAAAGTTCCATCAGCCGTCCATCTCATCAAAAGATTGAATCGTGACCGTTGAATTGATAAAGCTCAAGTGCTCGTTAAGCCTAGCACCTGGTCACCGTTGTTGGTCATGTGATATAAAAGATTTAAATAAAATATAATATGTCATTGTAATTGGTAAGCTCGTGGTTCTATAAACACTCAATCACATGTAATGGTTTGAAGGAAGATTTTCCGAAGAATATGGTTCGTGTGAAAATAACAGAGATTCGAGATACAGTTTTAAAGGATGAAATTGATCCATATGTGATCAATTTACGAAAAACCTCACAGTAAAAATAATAATATGCAATTATGGTTAAGTTAAACAAAGAGGTGCAATGGTTCAAAACCAAGGGACACAGTGTGTCATGTTGGATTTACTTCACACACACCTAGGATTTATTTTTCCTAAGGTTATTCCTTGTTTATTAGTCATAATTAGTCATTATCCAGTCTCCTATATTTTAGGGTAGAATATTCCACCTGGAGAATATTCTCTTTCAGTTGACACTTCAATTTGACTAGTTAAGTTGAGTTTAGATTTTGCATTGGTTTTTTCACCATGCAACATTGGGATCATCACCAACTCACTACTCTTTGTTTATCCAGTTAACTAAAGACTAATTGACTAGTTAACTCAGCTAAGTGGCAGTTCACTCCCGTAACTACCTGAGAGACTAAACTAGGTGGAAGTTTAATCTTGTAACTACTGGTGTGTGTCTAGATCAATCTAGACCACCACTATGGCTCATTAGTTACTCATGTATCCTATATCTATTGTAAATTATTCACTCTTTATGTGTGGAATACAGTTAATGAGATTTTTCGATTCTTTCTCTCCTTCTTCATCCTTCTCCAATTCTCTCTGCAAATGTGTGTATTAATGTTTAACTAGATCTATTATGTGTAGGTTCAACACATTTACATGGTATTAGAGCCGATGAACTGCTAAGCAAAAGATACACCAAATTATTTTTTGCAGGTACAAAAGATTGAAGACAACAAAAAGAAGGATTATTCGCCAAAAATATATCTCATACCTCATAACTATTTGGAATGGAAGCCAAAAAAAAATCTTATGCTCAGATGCAGAGTCTTGTACCAAATAATGATGGCAATGGAAGTATAGCTCAATTCTATCGATGAGAAACATGACTTTCTCAATAGACAAGATATGGCCATAGGATGTATCCTCTATTTTATTTCTCCCAAAATTCTCCATCAAGTATATGATGACTCACAATAATTCACTCCAAATGAATTATGGAGCAGATTAGAGGTTTTATTTGGGAATAAGGAAGAATGCATGCAAAATGTTGACAAGATAGAGAATGTAGAAAAGCCACTGAAAGATAAATCATCTCAGTTTGAAAAGCCTTCTACACACGTATCTATAGAAATTTGTATTCCATTCATTGAAGATGATGTCTACTCCATTTCAGATTTGTTTTCTGAAATTCATGTGGAATGTATATGGCATGCATCTCAGTTGTCACATGAAGACACTTTTGCATGCACCATGCATGCATCTCAGGAGTCAAAAAGGGAGCCGTGCACATCAGATGCCATTCTGATATTTTATGAGAAAAAATTGTAGAAACAAATTGGATATTTGAATTCCTCTCGGGAAAATATCCAATTTCAAAAAGAAAATCGTCCAAAACGGAGTCCAGGAACTGAAGTTATGATCGTTTCAAAATCAACAAAATTTCAACATTTTTCTGGAAATGGCCACACGGTTTTCAAAATTTCATCCAAACTTTATTTGGATATTATTAATTACAAGAAGATAAAGTGGATATGTGTGGAAATATCAATGATGCATATACTTCATTATATCCATGCAGACATCTACATCTTCAACAAAATCTTCAAAGAGCACAAACTTGCACAGTTGCAAGATCTTCTTGGAGTGAAGGACATGGTTGCTTAACAATTTTCTTTTGTTCCTTATCATTTTTTATTTTATGCATTGTAATTTAAGGGGGGGTTTTGTTCCCATGAGGTTTTCCCTCTTTCCTCATTTAGTTCAGTGTATCTTTTGTATTTGGGTACCTAACATGGCTTCGTAGTCGGGACCCATTCTTTATTTTTACCATAGTGATGTTCAAGGGGGATGTTGGAGTTACTTCACACACACCTAGGATTTATTTTTCGTAAGGTTATTCCTTGTTTATTAGTCATAATTAGTCATTATCCAGTCTCCTATATTTTAGGGGAGAATATTCCACCTRRAGAATATTCTCTTTCWGTTGACACTTTAGTTTGACTAGTTGAGTTGAGTTTAGATGTTGCATTGGTTTTGTCACCATGCAACATTGGGATCATCACCAACTCACTACTCTTTGTTCAGTCAGTTAACTGAAGACTATTTGACTAGTTAACTCAGCTAGGTGGAAGTTCACTCCCGTAACTGCCCGAGAGACTAGACTAGGTGGAAGTTTACTCTTATAACAGTTGGTGTGTGACCATATCAATCTAGACCACCACTATGGCTCATTAGTTACTCATGTATCCTATATCTATTGTAAATTATTCACTCTTTATGTGTGGAATACAGTTAATGAGAATTCTTCCATTCTTTCTATCTTGCTTCTTCTTTCTCAATTTCTCTCTGCAATTGTGTGTAGTATTTTCTAGCTAGATCTATTTTGTGTAGGTTCAACACATTTACATGTCACTCTCACACCATTTTTGAAAAATATATAAACGAGGAAGAGTGTTGAGAAGAAGTGTGTATCTGCAGTTCGAATTAGAGAATATATTAAATTAGAGAAGCAGAGAGAGATGTAGTAAAGACTTGATACATAAGTTTGTCCAGATTCAAAAACTAAGGGTGGTTGGGTGGTGCAAGAGTAGGTTGGTGCCTGCAGAGGGAGTTGGTGCTTCCTTGTTAGTTGTAGCTGACTAAATAGGGGGTCGTAGCCTCCTACCAGTTGGTGCTGGTGAATTAGGGTGTGTGTGCATCCTGATCAGTCGGTGTTGATAAAAAATGAAGTACATCTTCCTTCTATGTAACATGTAAAAAAATTTTTGCAGTTAATAGAAAAGTGTTTGTGTTTTTTCCCATTTGGGTTCCACGATAAAATATTGTGTCAAAATTTTGTTTTCATAAATAAAAGAAAATTGATAAAATTATTGTGTCACTAATTCACTCCCCCCTCTTAGTGACATGATCTGATCCTTCATGCCAGCCCTTAGCTTGACCAAGATGTTGTTGTTGTACCAGGACAACAACATCCTTTACCTAAGCATCCTGAAAAATGGTTACCTAAGTTTGATCCCGATTCTAAACATTCAACTGAGGATCATATAAAAAACAATATTTTGGTTGTTAGGATTAGAAATGTAGAACATGAAGATGTCGTATGCATTTTTTTTTCTTATACCTTCGAAGGAAATGAATCCACATGGTACTTCTCACAACGACCTCAAACTATTGTTTCTTGGGATAGATTTGAAACCTTTTTCTTAGAAAAATTTGGAGATGAAAAATCTCTTGAAGTCTTAGTCATGGAGTTATCCAATATGATGATGAATCCCAAAGAAAAGGTTAAATACTTTGACCAAATATTTCTTACACTCAAAAACAAGATCCCTATAGAAAATCTAATTGTTGCTTATTATGCTAAAGATTTACATGATACTACAACCATGTGGGTTAAAAGGTCCAAAATAATACTCTCTTAGAAGCTTTTGAAGAAGAAGTTCTCATTGAAATCCATGAGAATGGGACCCAAAGTCCTTAGCCAATCTGCACCCAACACAATGTCACAACCTCCCATGTCGATAGCAAACATATGGGATTTTAGGTGGTAATCACCGATTTGGAGACGGACATTTTCATAGTGCCCTCCACATTTCATGGAACCACCATTGGCAATCATGATTTGGAAATTGTTGACGACATGGATGTAGCAATGAGTTTCTTGGGCAATGTGGCAATGAATAAAATTATGGGTGCTTCCTCTATCAACCAAAATGATGACCTTACGATGCTTGACATTGTCGATTAACTTGAGGGTTTGGGGAGCGGAGAAGCTAGTGAGAGCATTGAGGGAAATGGCCGGTTCCACTTCGGGAGGGTCTGAGGGAGGGGTTATGTCAGTGATTTCAGGTGACTCAGACACAAGGGGAGTTTCAACATCCTCTTCCGAAATATCCTCAGAGATGGCCATAAAAAGATTTTGTTCCTTACACTTGTGGCCCGGGAAATATTTGTCATCACAATTATAACAAAGGCCTTTGAGTTAGCGTTCAGCCATTTCAGCCCTGGTTAATTTTTGGATATTTAATGGGGCGGAGGGAGTAGGGGGATTTATGGGTTTAGGGAAAGGGATAAAGGAAGGTTTTCGGTTTTGAGAGGATACAACCTGTTGTTCTTCTTTATCTCTTTTAGTAGCCTCCACCCAACTCGAAGGTCAAGCAATGAGGACATGGGCCCGAATCTCTTCCTTGAGTCCACTGATAAAACACTCTCGAAAGAAAGCATCAATCATGCCCTCTCTTCGAAAATCCAGCAGCTCAAAGGAAGATATGAAGTCTTCTACTGTCCCTGATTGTTTCAAGTTTGTCAAATGGCCCAAATGGTTGGTGTCAGTGTCAAAGCATTCATAAAGCTCAGTCACAAATTGGGTCCAAGCAATATACCCTTGACGGGAAGTTTTTCTCC
>JZKD02S0584150.1:195876-213091 GCA_000966675.3 Picea glauca
ACCAAAAGTGTATATAAAAGGGAAAAGGTATAAGAATATAAATCTGTCGGGTAAAAGTGAATGTGCTTAAGTGCTCTCATGGAAAGTGGTTATTTATAAACCCAAATGACAAGGGTTCTTAAGGAAACAAATACAATTTAATATGTATCTCCATTGAATGTGGTTGTGCCTCTTCTTTTTTTGTTGTAATGTGACATTATTGGTTGGAAATGGTAGGTATCATTCTGCAAAAATCCAATATGATCTAATACAAGGCATGAGGAGGAATGCTACCTAATACCTTTCATAGATAGACAATATGATCTATTTACAAAAGTGAAACTCAAGTAGTGTGATTGAATGGAGAAAAGATAAGACAATACCCATTGCATCAGACTACCAGCTAAAGTAATTAGCTAAGTTGGAAAATGATTTCTAAGGTAAAGAAAATAAGAACTATAATAGACTCACAACACAAGGTAGTTTTAAGGGAAAAAGTAGTTTCCAACAAATTCCATTGACTATTTCCCAAGGTTTCATTTCTCTGACGTTGTTAATGAGCTTAAAAATGATATTGGATGAATGCATATACTAGGTAATTTATTTTAAAGTTGTTAAAGGCAGTGGTAATTGTTACATGCCATTTTGTTCTTGGTCAAAAGATTAGGGTCATTGCATGTGATCTTCCTAAGGGTCTGTTGAGATTTACAGTCATAATGATGAGCATAATACTTGAAGTTTTCAAATATTGTAGATCTTATTGGAAGATACAAGAAACCATTTGTGTAATCATTTGTTTGGTATATTGACAGAGGCCTTCCCTTGGACATTGTTTGGTAACTCTACATCCCTATTTTGGTAGGGATGGATTATTTGCATCAATAGTTGTGAATTATTCACACTGATTTAAAGCCCGAGAACATTCTTCTATACTCTTATACTGATCCATCAAAATATCCAAGGAATTTTGAGGATCGCCCCCTTCTTTCTCTTTTTATAGATAAAAAAAACCTACTTTTAAGGTCTTCCAGTAGGAAAGACACAACAAATGGAATCATTCCAAGGACTCATAAAAATAAACTAAAGAGGAAGGCTAAGAGGGATGTAAACTATTGTATGGGCAATGTCATAGCTAAAGAAAAGGAATTATATTTGGCTAATGCAAACCAATAAAATGTAAATATTGGAAAAAGTGGTGTTACAAACATGGAAATCATTATGGTTGTTGACTTAGCATCTCAGCATGAATCAAAGAAAAAGCTCGTTATTCTGCTGAGATTTAGAGCCTGAAGTTAATGGTTTTGAGATGTAAAGTAGTATACTTGGGAAATACTTGCTAGATTCATAAGAAGTTTACATATGATATTCAAAAAATGAAATATCAATCCCTAGAGGTTATTTTGGGTTCAAATTATTCTACACAAGTTGACATGTGGTCATTTCCTTGCATGGTTTTTGAACCGGCTACATGCGATATGTTGTTTGATCCTTAGAGTACAAAAGGTTATGACCACAATGAGGACCACCTTTCCCTAATGATGGAGCTTATTAGAAAGATAACTCCTAATATTTATTTAGGTGGGAGATATTCACAGAACCTTTTAGATAGGCATGAGGATTTAAATCACATTAGATGGCTTCAATATTGGCCCTTAGATTGTATACTAGCAAAGAAATATAAGTTCAATGAGAAATATGCTAATGATCTTGCCAATTTTTTATGTCCATTAATGTATTTTCTCCAGAGAAGAGGCATGCAAAAGGGAAATCCCTCCTCCATCCATGGATCAAATTCCAAATGGAATATACTATGGAGATACAAAGGTGTTTATCCCTAAAGGAATCAGTGTTATGATTGTGACTAAAACGAAGGAGACTGCAGAACCATTCATTGACAAGACTATAAACGATGTTGTGGTGATTGTCGTTAATTATTTTAATGATGCACAACACCATTTTGGCATGCACAGTAGCCCAAGGCCTATTGTGCATGCCAATTTGGCATGCACAACAGACCTTGAGGTTGTTTTTCATACCAATTTGGCATGCACAACAAGCCTTGGGATATTATGCATGCCAGTTTAGCATGCACAATAGGCATATGGCTTCTGTGCATGCCAATTTGGCATGCATTGCAAGCCTATGGTTGTTGTACATGCACAACAGGACTTGGGCAGTTGTTCTGCATGCCAAATTAACATGCACAATCGCCCAAGGCCTGTTGTGCATGCACAATAGCCATAGGCATGTTGTGCATGCCAATTTGTCATGCACAACAACCCTAGGAATGCTAATTTGGCATGCACAACAACCCATTCCAATTTGGCATGTAACGGCCACTAAAATTGGTTCGTGTGTTTGTATAAAATATGTGGGTTTTTTCGTGGGTGTTTCTATAAAATATGTGAATTTTTCATTATTTAATATTTTAAGTCATCAATTTCATTTGATGAACGTAATTATGGAGTTTTGTCTTCTCTTTATGTACTTACTCATCATCTTCCTGTGATCATCAATGACAAGACTTCATGTGATCGTCAATGACAGGATGGAGTTTTTCTTAAAATAAAATTATAGTAATTTAAATATATATATATATATAAGGTTTATCTGAATGAATGAAAATAAAACTCCGTGTTAAAATTGAAACCCATTGACCTAACCCAGTTAAGCATTAATTATGTAGCCATATTAAAAAAAAAAAAAAAACAACCACATACATCTCACTCATTTTACTACTCCATTATTTATCCCAATATGTACAACAATTATGAAATGGCTCAAATGGTTTTGTCTCCAACTAAAACCAAAAATTAAATCTCCAACCTTCTTTCCACATATAACAAAAATTGAATGCTACATACAGTGTAAAACTATCCCAATTCTCAACAATTTTAATCTTGATTTCTAAGTTAACATAAATCTATGGTAATTTAACCTTGAACCATATTATATTGTTGTTGTAGAGAGTTCTTTGCACTTCATGATCCAATCTCCTTTTTATTAACAACTAAACAATATAAATTAATCTAAATATTTATGCTATTAAATGTACTCTAACCACAAACCTTAATTACCATTTAGATTTCTCATTATGGCATTGCATCCTTATCACTACTCTAACAACCTTTTATCACAAGTGCCCTTTTACCATATAAAAGGATGTTGTGCATGCTGAATTGGCATGCACAACAGACCAAGGCCTATTGTGCATGCCAAATTGGCATGCATAGCAGGCCTTGAGTTGTTGTGCATGACAATTTGTCATGCACATCAAGCTTGGTCTAATGTGAATGCCAAATTTCCATGCACAACAAGCTTGGGTTGTTGTGCATGCCAAATTGGCATGCACAACAGACCTTGGGTTGTTGTGCATGATAGTTTGGCATGCATAGAAAGCTTGGGATAATTTGCATGCCAAATTTCCATGCACAACAGGATTGGGTTGTTGTGCATGCCAATTTGTCATGCATAACAACCATAGGCATGTTGTGCATACAAGGTTAGATCTAATACAAACCATTTCCTAATATAATATAAAAGAGAAACTTCCTCAAATTTAAATCTATTAATAGATAGGCAAGTAGAGTTCCTACAAATAAGATCTCCATAACACTAATGAAGGGGGAAACATAACCAAATGATTTTAACATTCCAATGATGAATGGCCACTAACCTCAAAGTCTTTCAAACAAGCTTTAAGAGTGGTTTCATTTGGATTCAGAATGAGAGACTCGTTTTTTAAACCAAGAAGCTATCCATTATGGGTCACATTTGAGTTCTTCAAGCTACAATATTCTATCATAAATCATACCATGAATAGAGCTATATTGAAATATTTTAGTGATGGTCCTTACACATCATTTACATGTGCCATTGTTAAACCTACGAAGCCTACAAACCTAGAAAGCCTATAGACCTAGAAAGCCTAAAAACTTTTTATAATGTGTTTTGAAATCTAAAAATTATGCATTTGAAATCTGAAACAAAAGAAAGTTGGTGTTGACTTCTCATGTGCTTCTCACCATGATCATTAGCTTATAATTTCATCATCACCCCTTTGCGAGAGAAACCAAACACATAATCTTAATAGTAACTACCCTAGTTATCAATTAACTTGCAAAATATGAATGAACCCAAAAAATATATTCACAATATAAGTAGTTTAGAAATTCAGAATCCACTTTCCATACACAACAAGCCCCAGGGGCCTGCTCTATATACTCGAAACACCTAACAAATGTATACTTGAAAAGAAATACAATATGGGCATGGCCACCAAAGTTTGATATGCAAAAACTTGTTTCATCCTTTTCAAAGTTTCAACAAGGATGATGCCTTCTTTCCACTCCATCACAAAGCATGACTATAATATCCAAAAAAATTAAAATCCTTATAGTTTTATATTCCAAGGGTACAAGTGCTAATTTTGAAGCTATTGCAAAAATTTCAAGAACCCTCAAAACCAACTTTGCAACAAAGCAATAATAAATATATGAAGCCCAATAATTATGTGTTGAGTTATCCCAACCATTCGACGCATTCACCGAACCTGAAGCCAAAAAGTATGAGTGAGTATCAAACTACTACAAACAAATCAACAATAATACAACCAAGAATACTTTAAAAATAATCTATAAGATAGTAATAAAAAAGAAAAAAAGATAGTATAATGTTTTGAAAACAATTCCCTATTTAAATTTTTGATAAAATCTTCAACAAAATTGTAATTAATTTATCCTAATTTGTATGTGTCATTCTTGTTATTGTATGATAAGTTGGCCACTGCTATAACAACTTCAAGTTGTATGAAATTATGATCTGTCAAATCATACTTGTACATGTGTTTTCCCTTTATTTGATTCTACCAAAAAATTTGAAGCTCAACTACTTCTATCTTATCAAAAAAATCAATGTCATTATGGTAATAAAACACCCTATTACCATCCTTCTTTCTTATTCTTTGAACTCTTCCAATGTACCAAATCCCAAAAGAAACACCTAGTTTTGTACTTATGTACCACTGGTTTGACAGTTGTGTTTACATTATCATCAATGGAATCTAAAATTTCATCCAACTCATGTCTCCACTCACTTTCCATTGTTTGCAATTCATTATCATTGAGTATCATTGAGTGAAAAGGTTGGAATATAGATTTGGAATGACCTGGTGGAGAATCATCAACTACTTCATCCACAAATTGGAGTGTTGGAAAATTTTGATCCTTTGTCCATGGTTTAAACCACCAAGACAATTTTGTGTCTCCCTTTGGTTGCATGCCAATATTTGATAAAATTCCATGTGCATCCTTCAATCCTATCTTAATAGCTTCTATAATTTTTTCATATGTAGATATTGAATCATATTGTGACAAAACATCAATGTCCCTCACTTGTTGGTCAAATGTATTCCAGATGCTCATTTTTTTATTATGAGATTTTTTAAAATGAAGCCCTTTGGGATTTTATTCTTCTTCAGCAACTCTATTAAGGGTTCCAATGACATCTCACCAACTTTTCTAAAGAATGTATCGCATACATCTAACCAAGTTAGGTGCAATACACATGGAAAGTTGGAGTATTGATCCCTAAACAATCTCATCAACAAAACTACAAAGTGGCAAGAAATCGACGCATCTTGATATGCCTCTCTAGTGATTAAATTTATGTTATCATTAGTATGAGATTGTTTTTGTACCCAACATAACCATAATGTAAAAAAATGATGAGCTCTTGAATCATTTTGTACTCTTTCCCAAAGAGTCAAGCTACAAGACAAAAAAATATCAATATAATCAGCAACAATTGTTAGATAAGTCTTTGTACCTAATGTCATCTCTTTTGGACAAGATATACCTCTCATATCCTTCAAACAACTCTGAACATTCCTTGAAGCAATGCATTGTGCCAAACCCCAATTTTGTCGATCAATGCTCTCTATATATTCAATTTTAAGCTTGTGATCATCCACTTTAAAAGTGTTATAAATCATTTCGACATGGTTAAAATTAGCCACCTCTTGTCTAAGTCTCAAATCTCATCTATCGCTAAACAAAGGATTCACTAACCTTTTTCCTTTGTAGATGTAATCTTGGTCAGGAAGTCCTGACACTTTGAAACCATCATACAACCCAGTTAACCTCCATCCTTCCCAAGGAATTTGATATCTAATTATTGTAGTTAAAGAATAGTCCTTCAACATAAGTTGTCTTCTTCTACTATCTCCATCCGAGGAATGACCAATAAGAGGTTCCAAAAAAATTTCAACATGTTTCTTCTATAGGTCTTCGATTTTTTGCCATTGTTGATGAACAAAATTTGCATTGAACCTATTGCACATTGGATGAACAACCAAAACCAAACAAGGAATCTTTTCATGTAAAGAGTTTGCAATAACAACAGGTGCATAATGCCCAATCACACAATTCTTAAAAGTGTATGTAATAATATAATATCCTGCAATGTCCTTGCCAACTATCACCAAGAAATGTGATTGGCACTTATGTTCTTATTTCTTACCACAAAATCCCACCAATGTATCACTTTTTGTTACCCACCTGACATATTTTTTCACAACAGTTTCATCTTTATAAAGAAATACATGAATTGGGCCCTCTATATTGTGTTTGGATTTATAAGAAGCATACACTTTTCCAACTATCTCAAAAATGTAATTGTGCTCCCCTAGGATATATGTCAATGATTTTCTAACTTTCCTTAAATTTGAAGATATTGAAGGGCCATCCAGATCAAATTAATAAAGTTATGTAATATGAGACCTCCCCACAACTTAATCATGTCATATATAGATTTAGTGGTTGTAGTATACCTTCTTCCTGCTTTTGGATGCATCAGGTTGTGAAAAATATATTGGAAAATTTCCCAGACTGCATTTTTACCTTGTAACTTTCCTTGCTTATGAGCCTCACACACATCCTTGCAAAACCTAAAGACATCCTTTATTTTTGTATATTAAAACAAATTTTCCTTCAAGGACCTCATTCTAATAGACAATGTAGCAACCTTCATCCTCTCCCACCAAATAGCTCGCATTGTTGATCTATGGCTAGCATTTATCGCTCGTGCAACAACTTTGAGTTCAATTTGAGTCGAATGTTCCAGTCTTCTCCCTTTCCCTGTATCTTTCTCGTGTATTTTAATGTTGCTCCTTGATTCACGATATAAGCACATCCTAAATTCATTACATTCAAGAATAAACTTACAAAAATTGCATGTAAATGAACTGAAAGGGATCCATGTTTCAGTATCCCTCTGGCAATGAATATGCCTATATGTGTTGTCAATACGACATTGAATACCATAATAACATAGTGTCCTCTTATTATGCTTATCTATGGCCCATAATTCCCCCCCTATTGATCATCCATTATGACCTTTTTATCCAGTCTCTCCCCATTTCTATCAATATATGGATCCCAATACCCCCGACATTGTAATTTCAAGGGAGATAAATGACCTACAATAATATGAAAAATACATTAAAAAATGAACTAGTTACAAAAAAGATAACAAATAAAATAATGTGCGCATTCAAATTCAAAAAGGAATTAAATCAAAACTTGCACAATTAACACACTTGAAGTAGAAGCACCTAGATTTGTAGAACCCACATGTAATAGTGATGATGATGGTGGAACCAATAACCTAGTCAAACTCTGTTGAGACTTCTCAGCGGTATGATTCTTGGGTCTGTTGGTTGTGCCAATCCTCGACCTAATTGTATTATTCAAACCCTAATTTGTAGAAGTAATATGATTATTTGACTTCATGTGTTCATTCAAAGAACTGACAATATTACCACTAGTTGGCACTAAACAAAACAATTTGTTGCATCATGTACATTCCACTTTTACATTTCTCTTGTCCTCATATTCTGCAAGTGTTGCTTCCACCACCTTGAAAAAATTAGGATCATGTGTCTTGTTGAAATCATTTAGAAGTTTGATTCCTTGCTAAATATCAAATCGATATCCAACCATTTTTGTTCGTGTTGCTTCATCAGTACATGGAGGAATTTGAATATTTCCCACTGCTAAAATGTTACATTGATGCGTTGTTGATTTGATATGAGAATTTTTGAAGTTGATAAATGTTCAAGATGCCTGTGTTATTACTCCTATTCCATAAGAAACACCACAATTTTCACATAGGATATTTATTTGAGGTTTTCCCTTTTCTGAAGATACTTGGAGACTAAACTTATTCCCGACAAATTGTTCCATTAAACTATTCACTTTGTTTTGCCAAGATGTCAATACAACAGGATCAACATATATCCCTTGATGTACAGACTCTGACGTACATTCAAATCTTTTTTTTTTATGCATAGGTTCCTCCACATGCTCGCCAATGTTTCCAACATTTGGAGCTTTTTCCACTACACCTGATCTAGATGTTTCAATTTCCAATGTGTCTAATTTCCTCTTGACAACTATAGTTGTTGTTTCCAGTCTCCATTTTTCCTCTTGCTTTGGATTTAACGAGTTCCCTTTACTACCAACAAACTCAAAAGGATATCCAATGACTCCATCATCCACAATTTCATGACGGATTTCAGAAAATGTAGAATATTGTTTACCCCTAACTACGCCAAAGACGTAATTCCCTTCACTAGATGCAATTTCATATTCCAAAGAAAAATGCATTTCCATCCATATGTACCTTAGTAAATTAAGAACAATAAGTATACCAACTATTAATACAGCGTAAATTTAAAATGACATGTAAATGTAACAAATATATAGCTACCTATAAATTTATGGGATTAAGAAGGAAATTTCAACCTAAATACTTCAAATACTAGACATTGTGGATTACCTTCACTTTTTGCTTACAAAAATTGCAAGAAGGTGTCAATGTGGATTGGTGGTGGTATCCTTTTTGTTTGTTTTTTGGTGTTATTATTATTTCTACCATACATGGACTGCTGCAAGACAAAGTAGATTGTGAATGACAAAGGTAAGAATCCATTTATTTTACAGAACTATATAAATAGATATTGGAAAATGTTCCAATTGAGACGAGTAAATGGATTAAATGGCATGCCACTCAAGGTTAAGTTCCTTTTTGTTGATTTCTATAGCTAAGCAGTAATAAGATGAACATATATGAAACTGTAGCCTCATACTTCACAAGGATTCAACAGGTTCATGATGAAATGTCAGCTATTGTGGAAGTCCTTGATGAGTTGCAACTTTTAAAATTAGTACTGAAGGGTTGTACTAAGTAGTGGGATACATTTTCCCGAAGGGTTGTGGTCTAGTGGCCAGCGAACTTGTTGTTAAGGCGTTTGTGTTGTTGAGAAGGTCACGATTTCAAACCTTGTCTTATCTGGAGGTCAGGCTTGTGGGCGGTGTGGTTCTCCCTAGGGGTTATAAGGCAACCGACGGGATTCGACCCCATGTCACGCGAGCCAGATACCGTCGTCATTACCGATTCCCCTAAATACAAAAAAAAAAAAGTAGTGGGATACATTTGTAACAGGTATCCTTTCTAGAGACAAGCTTTCTGATTGGGTCAGATTGTGGTATGATTTCACCTAAAAGGATATTTGGGAGGAATCTATAACTGTTGGACAATGAAAAAGTGGAGATGAGGAGAATATTGATCTAGTTGGGAAAGAAAAGAAGGGAAAGGGTAAAGCCAAGAAAAATCAAAGTGGAGGTGCATCTTCACAAAGGAATATTGACATGGGAAAAGTTAAGTGTTTTGCATCTCATGAGCAAAGTTAAGTGCTTGTACAGGGCAAGTATGCAGTTGAGATATTGAAATTTTTTCGGATGGAGGATTGTAGGTCGATGTCTACACCTATGATCATTAAATTAAGGAAGCTTAATGTTTTTGAGGATGAGTTGGTGGATCCCACTTTGTATAGGAAGTTGATCAGGTCCTTGATGTATCTAGTCAACACCAGGCCAGATATTTTATTTGCATTGAATACACTCAACTAGTTCATGGTGGAGCCGAGGAGGGCTCATTGGGTGGAAGAAAAGCATGTGTTGAGATATCTTCATGGTACAATGGAATTTGGACTGAAATATCTCAGAGTTGATGGAGTGCAGTTGTAGAGGTACAAAGATTCATATTTGGAAGGGAGTGAAATGGACATGAATAGTACTCCTAGATGTTGTTTCAGCTAGGGGTCAGCAGTGATCTCATGGTTTAGCAGGAAACAATACTTAGTTGCACTTACCTCAGTAAATGTCGAGTACATGGCAGCGATTCTGGCGAGTTGTGAGGTCATTTAGCTTCACAATATGCTTACAGATTTATTTGTTCTTGAGATGGGGCCTACGGTGATCCATTCACGATTCACTGTGATAACCAAAGTTGTATCAACCTTTGGGAAAATCCAATGTTTCATGACAGGTCCAAGCATATAGATATCATATACCACTTCATTAAAGACAAGGTCCAGAGAGTTGTTGTGAGATTACAGTACATATCCACAGGGGAGAAGATAATAGACATTATCACCAAGCCTCTAGTGAAAGGGAAATTTGTTTTCTTCAGGGACAAGATGGGGGTGGTGGAGAATCCCTTTTTTGCTAGGAGGGAGTGTTGATTTTTATAATTTCTGGGTTTTAAATAAATTATTAAAGTAAAATAGATCACATCTGGTATAAGAGAGTTAACACTTTTGAAGGATGTGAACTAATAATTCTTTGGATTTGAAGATGAACTTTAAAAATATATATAAAAAAGTAAAGGTTATTTTTATTATCCAATTTCATTGCATCCCAACCCATACAACTTTCATTACATTCAACAAAGTAGTGATATCTAGATTCAAACAAACCGACAGTAAAAATACCAAATTATTATGCATGTAAAGCCAAGTCCATTTGATCAAAACATTGTGGGGATATTTTCTTACATACTCGTTTAAAAGTAGTATATTTCAAATTGCTTTTATACAGTGATTACAATGCCATAATAACTATTTCAACAATGTTTTTTTATTTTTAATTATGGGTATATTACATAGGAAGTGGGCTATTGGGTACATAGGTTGTCCCCATTTATTAGCTTAAAGTAAAATGTTTGGGTAAGTTGGGATATTTTTTGCATGGGGGAATAAAAGTGAAAATACGTGCCATAAAGAATTAGTGTCATTCCTTTCACAATCACTAGGCCTTCCAATAGCTCCCAACAATGGGGCATGAACCCATCGGAATAGAGGCTAGTGAAGGTATGAAAGATCGGTCATAATGAGGGGTAGAGGGTTCATATCCCAAAGGGACTGGCAATATTTCCCAATAACCGTTCAAAATATGATCAAGGTGTAGTTGCAGCCCACAACCACCACCTGTGTAGAAAATCCTAGATTTTGGCCTCTAGGTTACCTCGTTCAAGTGCAACAGGGGACTCTGGACCTAAGAAATCAGTCACAGGCCAGGTAACCTCACAAGAGTTAGCTGGCTCAAGAAGGCACATGTGAAACATCCAAACCTCGGTACTTGCCCGTTCATGGGTATCTCCCTACCTTATGGCATAAGAACACTTGAATTAGAGGATTTTAAGTATCCTAATCAGTCAACCACTAAGTTTTGAGTGAAAAAGTGATAACGGGGGGTTTTTTGGATCCCTACCCCCATAATCCTAACTTAGACTAAAATTTTCTTTTCTAACCTCTCAAGGGAGGATTTTAGTAGGTTCTTAGAGTTGTATTTAATTTTTTTTTTGAAATCGTGGTCATAAACCAATCTCGTTGCTTAAGGGTTATTACTTTAAATATTATTCTTTAGTAGGTAGAAGGTTTAAACCAAGAAACTAGATATCAACATATGGAAACTTTTTGCGAGCTTTTGAAAATCATTGGTTTCTTCTAATCACACAAAAAAAACAAGCAACATCTGAAATGTGAATGCATTTTAAAATAATGAAAGGTCAAAATCCACGCGGAAATGTTTTTTTTTATTTATTTATTGTAATGAATTGTATGTTAATGATACCACAGAGGCCTTTCAAAAGAAAACAAATTTTCAAGCAAATGCGGCACTTACATTGTTCAATATAAAAAAAATCCTACAAACAAATTTGAAAAGCCTATGACAATCATCGTCACTACAAAAGGTAATAACAAATGTCAGTCTAATCCAAGCCCTCGTGAAATAAGAAAAATAAATGTGAAGAAAAACAAAAATGTAAATCTTTGTATAAAAGATCAACATGCAAATTACTATTAAAATAAAAATAAATAAAACCATTGTTGTTGCACAATTTACATGGTACACAAACCACTTAATAATAGTTTTTAGCATTTGGAATATTTTGTTGTATGGGATACCTTTCATGGCTCTTTTGATCTTTAGTTTTTTATGAGAGTAACTTGCCCTAAAAACAATTCTAAAATATTCAAATGATGATGAAATAACTCACTGCTCACTAGCCTGACATTTACATTCTGAAATGAACTACATGCAATCATTGGATCATTGTCTTTAAGGTCACAAACTACCCATATTTATACACAAGTTTACATGTTATAAGTGGTGGTAAACTCATAATATTCGGATGTCAAACATTTGTGATCACCACAAGTTTCTTGTCCTCACTGTAAAACATAACAACATTAAGTTTGTGATCTTATAACTTTGTTTGGACATCACCATTGCATTCCACATACAATGCCATTAACTACCAAGAGTGCAAACTCACTCTTGTCAGAAACAATTTTCATCTTTTTATTGTCTTTAATTTCATCATTTTCTATTCAACATTCATAGGTGACCTCACTATAATCAAAATCTTTTCCAATATTCACATGTGCAATATTCTTGACCCTCCCATTTTGGCTTAATTCAAGAGGGAGATCTACTTCAAGAAGTGGTGAGGCTATTTGAAGAAATCTCCTTCACTCATGTATTCCAGGAATTGAACCAAGAAGTTGACAGGTTATCAAAGGAGGGTAAAAATATTACTGCGTGCACTTTGTCTCTGAGGAGTTTCTTGATGAAGTCTCATCTGTTTTGGTATTTGATTTGAAGACTTATGGAATTACTCACTGAAGTTTGGTTGTATTTTTAGGAAGATTTATACTTTTTGTAGGGTTATCCTTATGATAGGCTCAAATCCTTACAATGTTTTTTTATGGATTATATTTTGAGACTTGTGATGTGTATAATTAGGATTGTGATGATGTTTTCTGGGTGATATGCCAAGAAAAATATATATGGTTTTGGATGGTTTTGTTGCTTTCAAACTTGGTCTATAAACTTTATGTGTGTCTCAACAGCTGCAAAATGTAATTTTCATTCTCTCTGTAATAAAAAAAAAATACGATTTTTTTCCTTGGAAATAAATCATTTATTGACCTTGAGATGGAAATGACTACTTTCCCTATCTTATCTCTTCCTAATATTCTAAACCCATCATGTTGGAATGTGATACATCAAGTGTTGGATGAGGGGTTGTCCCAATGCAAGATGGAAGGACTATTACATATGAGAACCAAACAATGACAAATAAAGAAAACAATTATGTCTATGTATGATCAACAAATTTTGGTGATCACACATGCATTGGTAATGTTCAGGAAGTACTTACCTGGTTCTAAGTTCACATTGCACAATGAGGACAAATCATGACAATTTGAAGTATTTACTAGAACAAAAGGATCTAACACCAACACAACAGAAATGGATTTCTAAAATACAGGTATATGGCTTGTCCATTGATTATAAGGGGAACACTAATGCAGTTTTTGGTGTGTTGTCCAGGTTACTTAAGTGGGTTAAAGTACAAGGAATTACGGTAGCAAGGTGAAGATGAAGTAAGGGGAGTAACAATTGGTATTAGAGACTCTGATGAATATATTATTATTATTCCTAATCCAAGAAAGGATAGGTGTGCAGGGAGCATAGCTCCTCTATGTGGTAATGTTAGATGCTATTGAACCTAATCCATGTATGTTGCAAAATCCATTGCAGCTACTACATCACAAAGTGATACAAGACATAGCACTAGTCTAGCTACAAAATATCCACCAAAACCAAAACCTTTGGATGCAACGAATGAACCTTTTGAAGCTAGCCAACCAATCAAAATAGTTATGACATTAAATCATCAATTCAATAAGCCCTTTTACGAATAGAAACCCTCTTATTCTGCTTTATTAAGGATGAATTGAAAATTGTGTAGGGTAAACAACAATTTATACCGAATATTGATTTCTATTAAGGAAAAACTAAGGAAATTCAAAGATATGTCAAAATTGAACATTCTAGTAGATGCCATTGAAGAAATTGAGAAACCAACTTCCACTCTGTGTGAAGGTGATGTTCATCACAATTTACAAAAGCTACAAAGAATGTTACTTTTGACATTTCTATGGTTGATCCTACTACTGAATCATTGGACCTTGATGATTCTTTAGGAAACAATGTTGCTACCACTTCCACATATTTACAAATACAATTCACCATTACTATAGAACTAACTATGAAAGGGAATGATATCCTTAGGGGTATTCAATTCCAGATGGAGGAACTGCCAATTTCCAGCCCAATGATAAAGATCTTAGAGAATGTGAGGTTTTCCCTCGACAATGAAAATATTACTTTATTGCAAGTTGAGGTCGCCAAGTGGAAGAAGGTTGTTGAATCTTTTGATTCATGCAAGATTTAATTACAAGAGCATAGGCATACCATTCAAAATATGAGGGAATGATGGAACACATTTTATATGGAGACAAAAGAAAATTGGAAATACTTATGGGTTGACCAAAAGGAAAATCATAAAAATAAACAATTGGTGTGAAAGTGATAGGAAGAGAAGCAAAAGTTGTGCACTCTGGCTCATGCAGCCCTGGCTTGCAGGTGCCCATATCTAGTATTTGAATTTTTCTTGAAGGAACAAATAATATTGTTTCAAATGTGATATATGGTTGTAGGTAGGCCTTCTCACATTTTAAATCCTGCACAATTCTTAGAATATTATGCTAGTAATAGTGAATAAAACCAAAACTTCATGTGTGAACTAAACCCCATATCAAACTCTAGGTGAAAGCTAATTTCAATCAATTTAAGAAAAAATTACCTGGAAGAGGGGTTGCGTGGGGCTGCCAAAAATCTGTTGAAGAGTGAATAGGGGTTGCGTAGGGCTACCAAAAATCCATTGAAGAGTGAAGAGGGGTTGCATGCTACCAATAATCCATTGAAGAGTGAAGAGGGGTTGTGTGGGGCTGCCAAAAATCTGTTGAAGAGTGAAGAGGGGATCTGTATTACCAAAATCCATTGAATAGTGAAGAAGGGATACGTATAAGTTGTTAAAATCCGTTGAAGAGAGAAAACCTATTTAATAATGATGTAAATGAAGCCAAATGGGGCTTTGGCTAGGGATTCCAATAGATTTTGAATAGTATAGGGGCTCAATAAATAGTCACGGGGCTCGACGAGCTTGGGAATGATTTTTCCATCTATTTTCTATATTTTTTTATCTTGTTTGGACCTCTCACAGCCCGCCCAAATACCTAACCTTCCCCCCCTATAATACCATATTTAATTATATATTAAAAAAAAAAACATACATCGCTTCATACTCTCCAATATATTGATTTAGGTTTTTATTGATTTTTTGACCCCCAATATGAACAGACGTGATATGATATTGTTTTCCCAGTAAAGCCCCCATGAGAAATTCAAAGCTCGATCGACAGCAAAAGGATATTCCCAAGTTGAAGGAGTCTACTTCAGTGAGATTTTTTCCCCTGTTGCAAAATTAACTTCCATTAGAGTACTAATGTCTCTTTATATTGCATTTGATCTAGAAATAGAACAGATGGATGTGAAGACAATGTTCCTACATGGGGATCTGGAAGAAAAAATCTACATGAAACAACCTAATGGATTTGTAGTAAGGGTCAAGAAATATCTGGTGTGCAATTTGAAAAGATCCCTTTATGGTTTAAAACAATCACCAAGGATGCGGTACCAAAAGTTTGACACATACATCCTTAGTTTGGGATTTGTGAGAAGCAAAGTTGATCACTAGATATATTCCAAGGAAGAAGGTATGAATTTCATATATGTAGCATTATATGTTGACGACATGTTGTTGATCGGAAACAACATGAACACAACAAAGGAGGTGGAGAAGCATCTATCCTTCAAGTTTGACATGAAGGATCTCGGTGCAGTAAAATTCATTCTAGAAATGGAGATCAAAAGAGATCGAACAACTAGGAACCTCTGGTTGAACCATAAGATGTATATTCAAACAGTTTTGAAGTGTTTCAGCATGCAAGATTGCAAACTTGTAAAGGTTCCAATTCATGTGCGAGCAAGACTAATTGTTGAACAATGTCCAAAGACACAGGAAGAAATAAAGGATATGGCACAAGTCCCCTATGCAAGTGTTGTTGGTAGTCTAATGTATGTGATGGTATGCACTTGACCAGACACTGTCCATGCAGTGGGAGTGTTGAGAAGATACATGTTGCCACCTGGAAAGGAGCAGTGGATAGTTGTTAAAAGAGTATTCAAGTATTTCTGTGGCACAAAATATTATGCTATATGTTATCAAGGTAAAACTGGAGGTGACAATGAATTAGATGTACATGTCTTTGTTGACGCCAACTGGGTTGGAGATCCATATCGACAAATTTTGACCAATGGATATGTGTTCAATATGTTCGATGGTAAAATCAGCCAGATGAGTAAGAGACATGCGATCATATCCTTGTCAACAACAGAAGTTGAATACATGGCAGCCACTCATGGAAGAAAAGAAGTAGTATGGCTGCAACTATTGTGTTCAAGAATCAGTTGTGAGAAGAGAACTATGAAGATAAGTTTTGATAGTCAAAGCGCAATATCTCTAGCAAAGAACCCAGCTTATCATTCCAAGACTAAGCATATTGATGTACAATACCATTTTGTGAGAGACATGGTGGAAAGAAACAAGGTACTACTGGAGAAAGTAGACACATTCGAAAACATAGCAGACTATTTGACCAAGCATGTGAGTGTTGTGAAGTTATGTTGGTGTAGAGAGACAATGGGCATTTATACCCTAGGTCTATGAACGAGAGTTCAAGAATCTCTCGGTTTCAATAAAGAAGACAACAAGTGGGATAATGTTGAGTTGTTATATTCTTTGTAGTGAAAATCAAAGGTCGAGGTGGATCGACCGGGCAAAGTCAAATTCTAAGTAATCAATAGCAAGTCAAAGAGGTGATCTGAAAAATCCATAGATGCTTCTTAATCTTCCATAT
>JZKD02S0584150.1:237349-250627 GCA_000966675.3 Picea glauca
TCTACAAAAGTAGGATGACCCAGAAGCTAAAAAAATTATCACAACTACCTTGATAATGTCTATGAATATCCTCTGGGTTTCAGGGTATGAAACATTACATAAAAAAAATTATAGCGAACATTCTGGGATGACTAAATTCCAGATGATTCCAGAACCCTATATTACACAGGATATATCTATGAAATTATAAGGCCTCGGGAGCTGAAATTTGAACCCCACATATATTAATCTATCTAATAAATATATTCCAAGGGGTTCCTTCTAAAACATCCTAGAAAAAAAATTATATAGAAAATTCCAAGGTGTCTCAGATGTAGCAGTGAAACCCCAAGACCTTGAGCTCCAATACCAAATGTTAAGAACCAAATACCAAAATACCAAAAAAAAAACTCAGAATAAGTATTCAATTCCTTCAAAAAGAGAGAATTTCATATAATAAGCCTCTTCGAGGGGAAAACCTCCTTATACACCACATAAATTTCCAAATACAAGATGATTCCAAATGAAAATGTCTCCTTGGTATATAGGAGACTAGGAGGTACAATTACAACTAATGGACCCAAGCCAACATAAATAAAATAACATTACTAATGTAATATGCCCCAATTAAGGGGTAATGTGCCACTATTTAGGGCTTAACACTCCGTGAGTCTTTTGAATAGTTCTTCTCTTTTTAGTATGGATTCACTGCATGCTTGAACAATGTTACTCAAATTCTTGAGCCAAAAGAAACAATATTTTTTTATACCTCCCATGCTTCTATTATTAGTGGCATTCTCTTCTTAATATTTTTCTCCATGTAAACTCAAACTGTTGTGAGTAGACTTGAAGATCCTTTCAACTTAATGGTAGGTGTGGTTGTTTGACCATTAACAAAGGACTTGCCAGGATTGGAAGAGGAATTAAGGCATTTTCCAATTCTCTCATCCTTTCTTTTAACTTAGCATTTTCAGTTTCTAATCCATCAATTGAATCGTCAAGAGCATCCTTAGTTGTCCTGTGAAATTTATAGATTTGGGACGGTCGCATGTCTTTCAGGTCAACCTTTGAGCGAGATTTTCCCTTTTTATTTTTCCGATCACCTCTTTCTACAATCAATTTTTTAGACTCCTTATAAAAAAATAGCACTTTGAAAAATGAAGGATTCCTCCTCACTAAAATTCTCCTTTGCAACAACTTCCAACAAATAATTTGGTTGAGTTATATTTTTTGGTTGTTCCATCTTCCTCTTGTATTAAATTCTTCCTTTTCTTTCTCACAGATAACTTATGTGAATTCTCACTTTTGTTGGGGGGAGGACTCTTCTCTCCTTCACCGCTTGAACTACTATTGGCAATCTTTCTAAATGGGTGAGTCGTTGGAGCATTGCTTGGGGATGTGGTAGTTTTGGGAGTAAAAACTGGAGACTGGGCACTCCTTTCACTGGGACCCTTTCCTTTTTGCTTATAAAACTCATTAGTATTGAATATTGTTTCTAGGTCACCAGCCTCGTGTACATGAGTACTTTGGTTGTTACCTTCTTCTTCTTCTTCATTCAGGGTAGTCTGGATGAACGTGTTACTAAAGCCTACCAAAAGCATGTGTTCTACAAAAAATTTGTTAGAATCAAATCCCTTGATCTTTTCATCATACTTTAAGTTCACATTGTTGAAATGGCTTTCAAACTCGTCAATTTTATTTATGTCTCTGAAAATTACATCTCCAATCTTCCATGGAAAGGGGATAAATTGTTTTTTCCTTTTTTATGGAAAAAATGAAGCCAGAAGTTGTATTGCCTTGCCACCTTTGTAATAAGAAGTTTTTCAAATACATGATATGGAAGAAAAGAGGGATTTTCTTTGGAACATAATATCCTAATTACACTGTGATTTTCCATTTTTTCTATCATTCCCTTTTTCTCTAAGAATTCGTTATCCTAGTCAAATATTCTTGGAGTATTTTCACCAAATAACAACTCTTTGAAGACTGAGAAAAAATCATTATAAACTTCGTAAAAATACAGAGAGGTCTCATGTCTCCAGAATGTCTAATACCAGAAGGTAACTGGATCTATTTCACAGATCACCCTCTTACTTATAGTCAAGTTTGGAAATTGACAACAATACACTATAGCAAATACCAAATAGGAAGCCATAAAGAATTTTTTGTCCCTTTTATAGTGTGATAACTGGGATGAGATTTCGATAGAAATAAATTTTCCCCAGTCAAAGATGGCATGTTATTTTACTGTAAAATATAAAATATATAGAATCATGAGAGAAATGGTAGCATTTCTTTCCTGACCTGTCAACCTGGTGAACATCCATGCAATCTCTTGAAAGGGGTTCTTAAAATATTCGACCTGGATCCTAGTTATGTCTTCTAGAATAGACGCAGGATTCTCCAAATATTCAGGAAGGAGGTCAAGGAAATTTTTATGTTTCTTCGGAAAATCTCTACAGTCTTCTCCTTTGAAGGTAAGTGTTGGCTCTGGGAGCTTCAACATATTGCGAAAAAATTGCGGTGAAAGGGAAATGGGGGAACGATCTTAGAGTTGTATAATTCTTTGGCTTAGCATGTATTTTTCCATGCACCATGCAACAAGTTCTCTACAGTCAAATACCTCAGGAACACACCCTGCGCGAGCAATCCAAGATGCCCAGATTACATCTTTATCTGCAGCAGGAGAGGAGTAATATAAATATGCTCTGGACCACTAAAAGTTCTATCCTTCACGACCAAAGATATTTAAAGTATCACCACAAAACTGTTGTCTAGTTGTTACTACCATAGGTTGATGAGAGTATTCTTTCAGTTGGATAATAACTTGAAATGAATATTTTTGGAGAGATGACAATAATATAATCCTCTGGAAAATGGTGAATTAATGAAAATTAATGAGTAATCTCCTCAAGTATTTTTCCATCAATGACAATCTTTTCAGAGCCTGCACAATTAGCTGCTAGCATTAAACAACATTTAATGCATATTGGAAAAAGCATGAGAATGGCGAGGATGGATGAGAGAATATTTGAAAATGAAGCTTTTCATGAACCTGGGAACCCGCAAACCCACGCTTGTGTATGATCAAAAATAAGTTAATTGTAGAAAAGCGGTCGGTCGGTCTTGCATGCAGGAGAAATAAAATGATTTTAGGGACTCAAGACCAGCGAAAATTCTGATGGTTGAAATGAGGATCATAGAATTTTAGGTGCAAAGTGGAGATCACGAAACTTGGAGAATGAAGGCTCGACCCCTCGAATCTGTGAAGTTCAAAAAAATGCTAAGTATAATATAGCAAGCTAGTCGATCATGCTTGTGACATAGGAAATTGGATGGGGATGAAGGCCCGCAACCCCCGCCTATTTTTGAAATATGACTAAGTATGGTAACTAGAAAATGATAGAAGAAGGGGAAAAGGAAAAAGGGAAACAAGGGTAGGTATAGAAGAGGTAAAATAAATGGAAAAAATAAGTTGGGAAAATTAAAAGGAAATTTCAGAAGCAGGAATTGATCTCAACAGGTATCAAAGACTCTGAGCGGCATCTAGTTATAAAATATCGTGGGGCTCTGCATAGGTACATCCAAACCAAAATGGATTTCCTAAACATCTCATCATTGGGAGTTTCCTATCGATATGTTGTCAAAATTGAGCAAAAATTTAGGCACTAGAACAAATGGGAGTTCGGGTTTTCCAATCTGCAACAACCAAATCATGGTAAAGACGACCCTAAATAACAGCCTCCCGACAACCAATCCAAGACACGGGAAAATAAGGGTAAAGGAAAGATGAAGAATGACACTGGGAAGTGGTGCGACTTCCACAAACTCCCTTGGCACAACATCGATGAATGTCGCTCGAAATAGTCATTGGTGGTCAAGGTCAAAGACAATGAGATGAACCCTAAATATGATCCAAAAAATATTGAAAACAGACAAATCATCGACACCCCACTATTATTGTCGTGATCGCAACAATTCAACCAGAAGAACCAGTAGATCCTGAAGAGGGGGAGCACCTCTTCCATTCACACATGTGGGTGAAGGGGACCCCTTTTCATTTCATTGTTGATAGCGACAGCTAGAAGAACCTCATATCAACTGAGGTCTTCAAACAGTTGGGGTTGTCGACAACACCACACCCACAACCATACAACATCAGGTGGCTTCACTAGGGACGATATCTTTGAGTCAGTCAATAGTGTCACATGTCCTATGGAATCCAACCCTTCAAGGATGAGGTAGTGTGTGATTTTTCCCCTCTTGATGTCTGTGATGTTGTTTTGGGCTAACCATATATGTGGAAACGTCGTGTTGTTTATGAGTCTCAACCCTTTAGTGTCATTATTACTCTAGGGGATCATCTCTACAGGATACTAGACGTAGTCTCGACTATTGTTCCACTAAAACAGTGCCGCAAGGTAATCTCTTATACTACAAAATTCATCCTCTTCAAAGTTTGTTCAAATGATGCACAGAAGGCCACTGCAACCATTGCAACCTCAACACCTTCTATCCAGCAGAAGCAAGTTGCAGAAGAGAAATAATATATTGTTTCATCACCTATGATGGTTCCTACACAATGCCTCGTCAAGCCTAGAGACAATAGGTTGGTGGAACAGATTCAACCCCGCCAAAAACAGGTTTTTGATAGCCTTCCATAGACCAAGCAAGACAACTTCTCCAACAAGGCACGCAACTCACCAAGATTTAGATTCAGAAAATGCTTTCTCCTCTTCCCCAAGAACTCAATGGATACCATTGCTTCCTAAGGGGGGAGGACTAATCCAAGTGGATATTGGTGGCCACCCACTTGTTCCAAATTCCAACTGGCTCATTTTGACAGTTTTCAGTTCAACATGTTTCTCTGTAATGGGTACATTTCTTTGTAATTGCGGGTTCTACACTTCCGAGGCTATATTGAATACCTACACAACATTTAGGTGGATATTGGTGGCCTCCCACCTATTCCAACAGGATTATTTTGAAATTTTTCCTGTAAGTACATCTTTATGTACTTCCAGGGCCATTTTGGGGCCCTAAACAATGTTTTCTTGGATTACCACATTCAAACTATAGACTAAGTCAAATTTTGATGACACAATGCATAGTTCTCGAAAATACTTTTCCAACGGGCCATCGCACACCTAAAACGGAGAACATATGAAAAATTTACGACCCCAGGAAGTTGATGTACTAACTTACCCCAACGGGGCCCACGTGACTTTTGGCGCTTCATTTCCTAGGGTTAGGTTTTTGGATGTCTAGGGTTTTGACATTCATGTTTATCATAAAAAGGCCTTCAGAGCCTCATTGTACTCATCTTATTGCGAATAAGTGTAGTTGTCACATCTCTTCTTAGAGATAAAGATGTCACCATTCTAGTGAATCTTGCACTCTATATTTTTACAGTCTTTGTACATTTCTTTCATTAATAAAAATCATGTATTGTTGCATTTCTTTGTTTCTGGCAATTTTTATGTGTATTTCATTGTAATATCTCTTCTTTCATTTCGTTCTGAAAATAATCTGGATCAGTTGCAGGTGCATTGCATAACCCAAATGGCATAACTAACCATTCAAACAACCCCTTCTTTGTCTTGACAAAATTTTTCCATATGTCACTTTCTGCAATTGTGATCTGATGATAACCACTTCTCAAGTCCAACTTAGTGAAATAAACAACATTCTTTAATTGATCGAATAAGTCATCAATTATGGGAAGAAGATAGTGATTCTTTACTGTAATCTTGTTCAGGGATCGGAAATCAATACACATCCTCCACATGCCATCTTTCTTCGGCACTAATACAATAGGAGAACCACACGGAGAGGAACTCAATCTGATGATTCCTTTATCAATCAACTCCTAAACTTGCTTCTTAATTTATACATTCTCGATCACTGATGACCTATACATTCTAATATTCGGAAGAGGAGCATCCTGCTGCAAATACATTCCATGTTTGATATCCCTCTTAAAAGGCAACCTTGTAGGTTCCTAAAACAACTCATCATAGTTAGATATGATTTTAACCAATTCATGTTTATGATCTAGATCACAACCCGATAAAGCATCTGTTATATCTTCTTCTTTTTGTTTCATTATCACGAGAACAAAATTTTTACTTGTGCTCACGAGTCTCTTCATTTGTCCTGTGCTCACTAAAGAAACATTAGTTTTGCTTCAATGAGCTCTGACAATATATTCAACCCCATCCTTGAAAAGATGATATTTATTCTCTTCACGATAGAATATGGCCTTACTGTCAAATATATATGGACCACCCAAGACAATGTCGCTAATATCAAGAGGCACAACATCTAACTCAACCTCATCAAAGAACTTAGTTGTAATTGTAAATCTGATCTTACACTGTTTCGTCACTTGAAACTTAGCATATTCACACACCCAACCTAATGGATATGGCTCTTTATGAGGTGTCGTCTTCAAACCTAGCTTCTTAATAATTGCTTCAGATATTAAGTTAACTTGAGATCCACTTTCAAATAAAGTATCTACCTTTGTATGCTTGATTATAACCCTGACATGAAAATTATTGCTTCTCTTCTTTTGATCAACAACACTTTCCAATTTGGTGGATGGAACTGATGAATTAGAATTGATAGTAGATATACCTTTGCTTCATATTTCCATGATATTCAATTCATCTCCAGAATCTGATCCTAGATCATGTCAAGCTGATGCTGCAGTCTTCTGCTTCCCTTTATCCTTGAACTTCTTCAGTCGTAATTCCAGATGCAGCTTCCAACACTGTGATTCCGCATGTCCCTTTTTCTTACAATGGGAACATGTAGGTCTTCCCTCAGCTTGCTTTATTGTAGTTGATTTCTTACTCTTCCATTTTCCTTTCGATTTATTCTCGAACTTGTATGTATTCTTATCTTCAATCGCATGCTTACCCTTACAAGCCTCCAGATGTGTAGCTTGTACTGACACTTTATCAATGTTAGTAGGGTTAAACATTAAAATAGTGTGACAAAGAATTGAGTGCATGCCACCAATATACTTTAGAAGAGTTTCATGGGTATACAAAGGAATTCCTAAGGATAATTCCTTCTTTTTGAATTCATGTGTATAAGCTTGAATATTATGGCCTTTACCCCACCTTAGATGCTTTCATTCTATAATTTTCATTTGTGTATAAGCTAGTGGTTAGAATTGTTTTCTTATGGCCATGGTAAATTTATCCCAAGAGGAAATTACTTTACCCATTTGAACAAGATAAACTTATGTCTTACTCTCCCACCATATTAAGGTTGTGCCGCTTAGTCGAAGAGCAGTTAATTGTATCTTTGCAGCATCGTCCATGATCTTTTGAACCCTGTAATATACCTCTATTTGCCTAATCCAATTGTCCAATTTCTCGGCATTCAATTCTCCATCATAGGTTAGCAATTCAAATTTGACATCGAATTTTAATAAAGGCATATTGTTATCAGACTTCTTAGAGGCCTTCGTTTTTATGTGAAGAATGTTTACTTCCCTAAGAAGAAGATGATGAGGAGGATGATGGTGAGGAGGGTTTTGAAGGAACACCTTCATTACCTCCTCCTTCCTCTTTGACCGGTTCAACTTTCTCTCATGTACCTTCCTCCTTTGCCTTCTCTCAACCCTTGTACATTTATTCCACCATGGATTTCATTAAATAAAAAGCCTTGAATAAATAATCTTTGGAGTTTTAAGGACCCAATTTTATCATGGAATTCATTTCTCTTCAACGAGTAAAACTTCTTGAACCAATATTAGGATTGTAACTTGCAAGTTTGTCTTCTCCTCGCTTGGATTTGGATCTTGTAAGCATTCAGTCGCAAACACTTATCAAACCAACTATGATACCAATTTGATCCAAAAAATCCTTAGATGCTTATTAATCTTCCATACATATAAACATCTACTTGATATTCAAAATAAAAATGATCACTTGAATGTTTGCAATTTATATGCGAAATACTTATCTATCCAAATACACTTAAATGATAAACAACTTGTAAAATAATTGAGTGGAAATAGAACAACAATATTAAAATCACATACACAAGTTTGATAACGGAGTTCACCCAATTTGGGCTACGTCTCCAGGTTCGCTTCCAATAGAGACCTCTTTATTAATGCTCAAATGTTTGTGTTTTACAATGACCTTTTTTTTTGGCTCAAACTTAGAAATAGAATATGCCATCGAATTCCTTGCAAAATTTTGATAAAAATGAGTATAAAGTTCATAAAATTATGTGTCGGAACCCCGTGGCATGCATTGTGGTGTAACCTCCAAGTATAGTTACCCTCAGGCATGAACTTCGAGACCCTACTCTACATAATCATGAGTATGTCCTTTGCCTCAAACCACATGCCATTAAATATGGAACGGGCCCTTAACCTCCACATGTAACTATCGATCGACATCAAATATAAAGTTGTGTCCATGCCTTAACAAGAGGTGTCTTTGGCGGTATGGTTAAGGCATGGAACTATATGGGGGATGTCGCAGTTTAAATCCTCCGTGATTCCCTCCTTTGTTGGTGCGTTGTTATAATGTATGGATATATGTGGTGTGTTTGTTATATGGTTTTAATCGAAGTTTTTAAATGTCCCTCCATGTGATTATTATCATCTCATTGCAATACATATAACCAGGGTCTAGGGCTTAGGCCCTCGACCCTTTTTTTCCACAGACTAAACCTTATACCAAGATTAAATACATATGCCCACATATATGGTCAAGAAAAAATGCTTTGGTGCGATGGTAAAGAGCTTTGGTAATCTCTTGGGAGGTCACGGGTTCGATCCTCCAGAATCCCATAAAATTTTACATAACCTTGACCATAATGGCCAATTGGAGACTACCACGTGGCAGCCTCTCATTGGCTTATCATTTCCACGTGTCCAATTCCCATTGGTGCCAACTGTACTATATGGATTACTAAGTCACCTGCCTGGTTGGATGTACAATGTGCCATGTGTCATTCAATGGTGTGGCCATGTCAACATCGTACAATCATACGGTCATGACACATGTCACCCTTTCGGTGGTGACACACGTCACCTTTAACCCTTTTGACTTTGACTTTTTCCTAGTTTGACCTGAACTTTGACCATCCATAACTTCTGCATACAAACTCCATTTGAGGAAATGTTTGCATCATTGGAAATCTATCGTTGAGCTCTACGTATTGATGGTGTTTTTGAGAGAATTTGGGATGATTGAATTTTGATCATTTTTTAATCCTTTTGGACCTCTGTGAGCATTCCAGATCCTCCTATACCTCTATGAGCATTATTCATCCTCCTGGATCAAGAGGTCGATAGGTGGTCATATGGAAACTGAGTAAAAACTGAATAAAGGTCGACTGGTAATCTGAATTAGTAGTCGACTGTAACATAATCCCAAGATTTGCGGGATTTGTAGCCAATGATCTACGTGGATCTGTAATCATTTTTGGGTGCCTTTCTTTAGGTTTTTTCCTACTATAAATCCTATAAATAAGGCATGGTGTAATGTTTTAAAAGTTAATCTTTAGATCAATCATTTTAGAGGTTATTGGTCATGTAGATGTAAGCCGAATTGGCTACAAGGTTTTTCTTGTGTAAAGCAGGAAGGTATGATGTCGATTATGTCTTAGTTGTAGACCAAGGTTAGGCATGTAACCTTTTATTCTAAATGAATAATACAACAAGAGAGTAAAAAACTCAAGGAATGTTGGTTTTCCCATTTGGGTTTCGAGGGTAAAATCTTTTTGTATTGTGTATTTTATTTTTCATTTCATTTATAGCTCAAATCTGTTGTCCTCTCTTCTGCTAGGTTTGGAGTGGAAGTGTTCCATTTCCTAACACAAGTATCCAAGAAATGCAAGTATATTACAAGAGTTACCTCACAAAATGTTTTTCTAGCAAAAAATTAAACTCCAAGCTTCAATCAAATCTCCCAAAAATTCTTCAAAATAATGCATGTAAGTAGACCTAATATGGTGATTTTTCGAGGATGGCCAAAGGATCTAAATACAAGATGGAGTGATGTGACCAAGATGGACTATTGTGGTCTATTTCTTGACTGACCGTCTTAGTATGATCGAAAGGCCCAATATGATGCATTAAACAAAACTTACCTAATGCATAAAGATAACACCAAGTATATTATCTATGGTACACTTGAACTACCACATCAAGTTGATCCTACATTTAAGAAGCATTTGTTAACCTTTATCCAATGCCATTATCCAAAACATCATTATGTTCCATATTTTTACCCCAAGTCCATCTGGAAATTTTAGAGGACTCTTCTACACCTTGTCCTTCAACATTTTCTTTGATTTCTCATTGGCCTCAATGACCTTGAGAAACCACCTCAAGAGGACAATCTACAAACTTTATAGTTTCTCACTTGTTACAAAGTTCTCTCCTTGCTTGGAAGTTTATATTTGGTGGCCTCTTCTCACTAGTTCACAAACTAGTTTGATATTTTTCATCCCCTAAAGCTTCCCTTCAAGTTTACAAGTCGTTTCATCAGGATCTTCCAAATGATTTGATCATCCATGACATTGTCAACACATATCATGAGTCAACACTGGACATAGAGATCATGATTAGTCATCCTATAGATATTTTTTCGTATTTTAAGATTTTGTTCATTATAAAACAAGTTTTCAACATGAAAACTTGCTAGAATCATCAGGGATTCATTACTTCCTACTGTGTCGCTATGTAAGGTTAGCATCTGCATCATGCTCAATCAACTTAACAACATTTTCCCTATATCCATAAAGAATTGGAGAACAATGAGTTTGTTGTTGAGAGGAATGAAAGAGAATCTTAGTTCTTAGCATATCTCAAATTATTAAAAAAAAAATGTGCACACTAATATGGTTCGTTATGGCAGTGCCGCTAGATTTCCTATTTCCTATGACTAGTTGAGATTATGTCTCCAACTAGTTCTATTGTTATTTTTGGTTGATAGTTCTTAGGATATTGTTGAGCATTTCTCTCCTAGTTTATTAAGATAGTTCTTTAGATGTAAAACTATATAATCTTTTGTTTTCTTGATGAAAATCTAGTCAGATATCTTTCATTCACACTTTGGTGTTGAACTCTGGTCATGGGTGTCTTTATTCCACATCAATATACTAGTTTACTATGTCATTAAAGCAATCACTAAAATCAAGAAATCTACTCACACTACCTCTAATAGACCTCAATGTTTTCTCATAACACAACTTTAGAGGAATCCCTCATAGTTTGATAAATAGGGGTTGAATTGAAGCATCTTCTCCAAATTGAAATACAAATTCGCTAAAACATGGAATATTGGAATGTATCCTAGAGCCTAAATGCATACATTATTCATCCTTTGATGTAGGGGTTTTTTTTGTATTACCCCTCCAAAAAATCACCAATGTTTTCCTTCTCTTACAAGTCCAACTACCAATCCATCCTTATCCCCCCCAGAACTAATTTGATCTTATCCTACCATAATTTGACGCATTTCTTACCTTTTTCCCTCAAATCTGACTTCATCAGTCCTTAAATTTATTTGTTCGCACTTTGAAGGGTAAAGAGCCCTACCAATCAGCTTGTTTAGTGAAAGATCATTCCCTATTTAGTCCTCTAGTGATATGTCTACCACAAGGTTATCAAGAAACCCTATAAAATCAAACTCAATGCTATTCACTAGGTGAGTCAATGTCAATTCAATAGAATGAGAGAAACAAAATTTTGTGGAGGTGACTCCTCCTCTCCCCCCTCCTTCACATTGATCAGTTTATTATGCTTCATTAATGTCAATTGGCCCATGCTTCAAAAACCACCTATCATCATTAACTCCCACTCTAAAACCACCCACGGTTGTACTCATAAGCCCATGTAAGGTGGTTGGGTCAATAAATCCTATGATATAGCTTTGTGTCTTGTTATTGGTAGATGGAACTTGCTCTTGAGAGAAAGTACCCTTTCTTGAATGCCCCCACAATTCACATAAACCCTTATCTGAAGGGAAGATCACTTGAGTGTTCAAATCCAATGGAATTCTAACCAAATCATCACCTAAGTCTAGCAACTCTTCATAAATTCCCATACCCCTCACATCAAGCAACCATGTGCATGTTAATAAATGGACATAATATAAAATGACCATGTTAATACATATGAAATATAAATTAACTATAGAAAATAATCAATATGCATTTCCATAAACATCCTTGATTGCTACCAAAACTAATGTTAGGAAAATTAGTACTAATATGGGGAGAAAGGTCAAGTATGCTCTCAAAATCAACAACAAATATATCCACATTAAGACCAATTTTGTGGTAGGAGTATGCATCGCATCAACCAATTTAGTAGGAGAAGAAGCATCAACATGAGCATTAGGAGTAGAAGTGACATCAAGAGCATCAAGCGTATCAAGAGTGAGAGAAGCATTAAGATCATCAATAACATTAGGAATATATGCATCAAGGTCAAGGATAGGATCATCCTCACTATCCAACATAACAAGTACTATAGACTCCATATCACGACACAGTTTGAACCATCCCCTCTCTAGGCTAATATCGTATCCAACATATGCATACACATGGTGATTAATGTACTATTAAGAAGATAGTTAGAGACACAATAATATTATAAGAGAGAGAGAGAGAGAGAGAGAGAGAGAGAGAGATCTGATGTGTTTAGGAAATCTAATATTCCATCGATTCTAAACTAGCCTAATAAATCTAGAGAATGACAAAAGTTCATGTTGACGGGCGAAATTGACCGTCCGTCAATTGGGAGAGTGGAACTGGTCTGGGGTTGTCTAAATAACCCAAGCCGTTTGGAATGGACCACCCTAACGAGTTTAACGGCTTCGTTGGCCGCCCTAAGGTCTTTTAAGAAAACCAAAGAGAAAACTAATCTAAACTAACTAATCTATCTAAAACAAATAAAACTAACTAAAACTAACTAAGACTAACTAAAACAAACTAATATACTAATCTAATTAAAACAAACTACTAAATTAAACTAAAGCTAAATATAAACTATTCTAACTATTATATACTATTTACTAATTACTATTATAATAACTCAAATCAACTATCTAATTAACAGCTGTGATATTACTTATTCACAAATATACACTATAAGCAGCCAACAGATTTAATTAAAACCTGCAAAACTCATGTGTTTTCTTCCCTAAGACAGTCAAGGATCTCTTTTTGATTTTTATATTTTATGAAAAAGATATAAATATTACTGAAATTAAACAATCTAATATATTTACTGAAATTAAACAATCTAATATAAAT
>JZKD02S0584162.1:0-16120 GCA_000966675.3 Picea glauca
TAATTAAATACTTTACGTATGCAAGGGGGGGGAAATGAAACATTAAAGAAGGGGATAAGATATTAATAAAGGGGATAAGATAATAAAGGATGAGATAAAAAAATTAATGAGGGGGAGGAGAGTCGGTGAAGGGGGATATGACGGGGAGGAGTCTTACGGGGAGCATGATTATTTTTGGAGGGGGGAAGTATTTTGAGAGGGGACTGGATTTCTGTTTGGATATTTTCTGGTGTGGGGAGTTTTGGTATTGAGAGTTTTAGTGAACCATTGCAGGGGCATCGGGTTGCTGGGGGTTTTGGGCACGGGGGACAGGATTCCTTTCGGTTTCTTGGAGCTAGGGAGCCGAACAGGCTACTCCTAGCTGGCTGGGTGGTTAGTCGGTTTGGGCAGGGTTTGATCAAGCAACATTAGGCTGGGCAAAGTAGCAGGGAAATGACAACCAGTTCAATAGGAATTAGCATCAGAGCAGAGGTATTTGTATTATGTTAAGTAATTCTTATTTTGTTATGAAATTGTTGTTCATTAAATTAATTTAACATGCTTATATGCTAAATAAAAGAAATTACTTAGTCTTTCTGCGTAGAAGTAATCTTATCTGTTTTAATTTATGGATTTTTTTTTGTTTAAATTATTTCGGTCTTTACAGTTGGACTTTAGACAATGGACTACAATTTGTTTGATATTAAAGTAGGATCTACATCAAAATGCCACTTGCTCATAATCTAGGGGTTACATCTAGGTATAATCTTTAGCCACCGGGTTTATCTTTATCAAGAAACTCATGGAGAAATCCATTTCTGCATAAATATGGCTATAGGTGGTAATATGTAGTTGATATGTTTCTTCACTCATGAAGTGAAACTTGTCAATAATATTTCCATTCTCTTTTGATAAGTCCAAACCCCAAAATTGGAGAAGAAGGTTAAGATGCCTTACCCATACGAAGGTTGACGATAGGGAGTTTGAGGTTGGGTTGAAAGCTAGGAACCATGGTTTCATGTCAATGTCCGCACTAGCAAAAAAGTAGAGGCCCATATTACAGGTCGTGATCTTTTCAAGAGTCATGCTCCACAACAAAAAGTCCTTTGGTACAAGGAAATATACAGGTTTCTTCTTGAATTTGGACATCCAAATTGTAGAAATCCATTGACAATTTATATGCACCATGTAGTAAGCCAATGATTGGTAATGTGCCATTTCCATTGAATAATGTGATAGCCAATGGACAAAAGAAGATGGTACACACCCAACCATTGACTTACATCATGGTGCATAATTTTCTCCAAATCCATTTTCATGTATCTACAAGTTTTGGCCTTGAAATTGCAAGTCAATGAAATTACTTGCCATAGATGTTGACAACCTCATCTATATCACAATGAATGATGCATGGGCCACTTGGATCATTCGAACTCGCATATGAGAGGAGGCTCATGGTTGACTTACATTCAAACCCGACGTCAATGCCTCTTTGAAGAATCTATTAACCTTATCACTGATTGGATTCAACCTTGGTGGTGTTGCAGGTCATTGTCAACAATCCGAACTTAACTTGATTGCAGATTTCAGACATGAAGCAAAGTCAACCATTGACTTTCAATGACTTTGCTCTATGACCGTTGACTTATGTTAAGTATGCATGTTGACTTTAGTTGACTTTGCTCCAGGCCTATTGGATGCATGAAATTTGCAATCACGATATAAGGTGGTTTTCCTCGCTGACATAGTCTTCCATAGACCTGTTACGAGATCTCTCGCAATCCTCAAGAGAGAATCGCTCCCGATAACTGCCATAACCTTCCATCATTGAGCTGCTATGATACCTTTGGTGATCTTCAAGAGCATATCGCATGAAAAGAAAACTTAAATCGTGCTACCTCCTCTCCCTTTAGCCGCGACGATCTTTGCCTGGGTTTGTCATTCAATCACCTTCCTCTCAATGTTTCTTCATTTTTCGTCTTCTGTCTATGGAATCAATCAACAAATGAAAGCTTTTCCTACAAGCTATTCATTTCTTTACCTCATTTCTTTATCCATGGATGCCCTGCAGAAACTTCTTGGGCGATGAGCTTTTTTGATCTGTAACGACATTGAACTGGCATTCCATCATTGAGCTTTTTTGATCTGTAAGGAAGCTTCTTGAGTTGCAAGGTTTGTAATGAAATGGAGAGGGGAGAGGCGTTTGAAACTAATGATCGAGATCTTGTTCTATGTGATGGCTGTTTTTTCTTTTCATTAGCCATATGTGACAACCCAACTTATGCATGTTGATTTCTAAGTACACGTAGAGAAAGAGGTAAGCTGCCATCTGGCACTAGGAAGGAGCCTCCTTGCTAGTAATCCTCTTATGTCAAACTCAGATTTCTTTGCTTAAATCATATGAAGTTGCACACTCTTATACCAAGTTATAGGGATGGGATAATTTTAAGGATGAAAATTTATCTCAAAAATAGAAATTTTGGCGAATCTTACTAATCTTTCATATGCATATAAAATGTTTGGGGATATGTTTATAAAAATATTCAAATTTCTAAGGATTTTATATATTTTCTATAAAATTTGGGCTATTTTTAAGGTAAAATAATTTTATTCTATAGAATTTAAGGAAATCACTTTTAAAAAAAATGAAATTGACGAATCTTTTTTTTGAAAAAAAGCCCATGGACGATATATAACCTTTTTTTTAATAAAAAACATAGAAAAATAGCTCATAGACTATATATAGCCCCTAAATTTTTTCCTACCAAGTTAATGATAATAATGTTGGTCCAGTTTCTATTAATATTGTGTTTTGAATGTGTTCTTTGAGGTGGGTAACCTAATTATGTTCCTATTAGATGGGTGCTCTCACAGCGTGTTGCTAGGTCCACACGCTTGTCCAATGACCATAAACTTTGAATGAATGTTGGTGGATGAAATTAAAATGTATCTTTTCAAAAGAATATTCATCTAACAAGGCTTAGTTTGAGTTGTAGTGTTAACTGAATCAAATCTGTGTATCTTATTAGTCATGAAGTATTTAGTTGTGGGACTATTTTTGGAGAAAATTATGCACCGCAGTCAATGATTCTATGAGTTGGATACTACACTATTCACCATTCAACGAATATGATGGAAAATGCACATTGCTAATCATTGACTCAACGTATATGATGGAAAATACACATTGCTAATCATTAACTTACTGCATGGTGTATATCACTTACCCAACATCTTTAATCGAGCTTTAAATACTACCATAGTTTAACTAACTTTTTCATTTACCATCCTACAAAACAAGTGAATATGTACCACAGCCGTTATTTTCATTGTATGCAATGAAATTGATGTTATGGATTGTGGTCGCTTTTTAATTCATGAACACATTAACTCAATATATACGATAAAAATATACATTGCCAATCATAACTCAATATATATGATAAAAAATATACATTGCCAATCATTAACTTAGTGCATAATATATATCACTTACTCAACATCTTTAATCCAACTTTAAATACTACCATATTTTAAATAACTTTTTCATTTACCATCCTTAAAAAACAAGTGAATATGCATCATGGCCGTCATTTTCATTGTATGCAATGAAATTGATGTCATGGATTGTGGTTCTGTAGATGTTGACGTTTAATAACACAAATAAGGCTTTTTAACCCATGAACGTTAAAAGAGTTCAACGAGACAACAAGAGACCATTTAAGTTGGGTTTATAGTTTAGTAATTTTGGGTCACTTTAGTTACTATTGTGATGGTTAAGGAGTAAGTAGTTACTATTGTGATGGTTAAGGAGTAAGATTGTGCGTTATGAGTTAAGTGGCAACGATTAAGGTTTAAGCATTAATAGATAAAAGTTTAGGGATAAAAGTTAAATTTAAAGGTTATAAATTTATGTCTATCCTTAAATATTAAGGGGTATAAGTTGGGGATAAGTTTTAAAGAATGAGGTGTAGCTAAGGGTTAAAAACTAAGGGTTACAAGGTTAGGGATAATAGTTAGTGATTTATTTTTTAGGTTGGGGTGTGGGGATTTAAGTTTATGAATGAAGGATAGAGGGTTAGGATTTGAGATTAAATATTAAGTGTTAAATTTTAGGGTTTAGGATTGGTGTGAGGGTTTAGAGTATTGTATTAATGGTTAATAATTGTGGGTTAAAGGTTTCATTAATGGAGTAAGGGTTTATCTTTATGGGTGGATAACTAAAGGTTTGGGTTTGGGATTAAAGACCAGGGCTAAATTTTAGCTTTTAGGGTTTAAGGCAAGGTTAATGGTTTAAGTGTTAAGAGTTTTGTGTTAATAAATAATGGTTGTAAACAAATTATCAAGGTAAGTTTATGAATGAAGGATAGAGGGTTAGGATTTGAGATTAAATATTAAGTGTTAAACTTTAGGGTTTAGGATTGGTGTGAGGGTTTAGAGTATTGCATCAATGGTTAATAATTGTGGGTTAAAGGTTTCATTATTGGAGTAAGGGCTTATCTTTATGGGTGGATAATTAAAGGTTTGGGTTTGGGATTAAAGACTAGAGGCTAAATTTTAGCTTTTAGGGTTTCAAGGCAAAGTTAATGGTTTAAGGGTTAAGAGTTTTGTGTTAATAAATAATGGTTGTAAACAAATTATCAACCCTATAAATCCCCCTTTACTGCAAATATTATAGCTTCATGACAACATGTTTGAGGGACATTAGCTACTAAAAAAATATATTTTCCCTTTACAACATTCATAGAACCTTCAAAAATATGTTAGCATGTCTCAAAAAAAAAGTACTTTTAGATTCAAATATTGTGTAATCACTTTATGCTCAAACTTTGTCTCCATAATATACTCCATGCTAAATCCTTGTATCCATCACAATGGCAAGTTTTAAGTGAAATATCATTTTCAAGATTAATTGTGTGTAACATTTTACAATTATGGGTTGGGGGTTAGGGTCCTTAATATTTACTAGGGTTAATAAAGGCCAAGGTTTAACATTTAGGGTCTTTGGGTTAAGTTTATGGTTAATGGTGTGATGGTTAAACAATATGATTTAGGGTTAAGGGTTGATAATTAAGGTTTGAGAGTTGAGGGTTAATTAGGATATTTTGATGGATAAGGTCAATTAAGGTTGATCTAAAGTTAAGGTTAAAGGTTATGACCTTAGATTTAATGATAAGGCTCAAGGTTAAGGTGTAGGGGTTTAGGGTCATAGGTTAGTGTTAAGGATTAGCTATAAGGTTGAGTTGCAAGGGATGAATTTTAGGGGTTTAGGCTAGTGATCAAGATTATTGGTGTAATGGCTAAGAATTTGGCATTAATGATTAAGGGTTGTGGGTTAAGGTTAAAGGATTAATGGAGTGGGTGTGTAAGGGTTAAGGGCTTATGTTCGATGATTAATTTTTATGGGTACTATATGGGATCAAAGATGTAGGTAGAGCTCACATATACACATTAAGATCTAAGTTTTGAGGTTTATGGTCAAAGAATAAGAGTTAAAATTAATTTATTTGATAGGTTTAAAGAAAAAATCCAGTTAGTGACATATGGGCTTAGGGTTAAGGGGAAAGAATTTAGGGTTTAAGGTTAAGGGTTAACTAGGTTTAGGGTGTAATAAGGATCTGAGATTATGCATTAAGGATTGAGGGTTATGGTATAAGGATAAGGGTTAATGGCTTAAAGATAATGGTCTATGACATATGGATTTAGGGTTTAGGGTTAAGAGTTAAAGGTGAAAGGTCGAGGGTTAGGGGTCAAGGATCGAGGGTTCAAGGTTTAGTCAAGGTTACGCTTTAATGTCTAAGGTTGAGGGCTATAGTATTAGGTGTTAAGGGTTTACAGATAAAGATTTGGGAGGTAATAAAGGTTGAAGGTTAAGGCTCACTAAGGGATAAGGGTTAAGGATTAAAGATTAGGTGTTAATAATTTAAGGGTCTATGTCAGTTAAAATTATTTAGGGTGTAAGGATGTATGGTGCAATGGTCATGTGTTAAGGAATACCAATTGGGGGTTATGGTAAAGGGATAAGGGTTAAATTTAATTTAGTGATTAATGGCTAAGAGATAAGGTTTGGGATTAAAAGATAAGGGTTAAAATTTATGATTTTGGGTTTTGGGCCAATGTTAATGGTGTGAAGATTATGAGTTTGGACTTAAGGCCCAGTGGTCAGGTTCATAAATGATAAAGGGTTGAAGTTTAGGAGCCTTGTGTTAGGTTTATGATTAATGTTGTGAGGGTTAAATAATATGATTGAAGGACAAGGGTTAAGGGTTAATGGTTAAGGTTCAAGAATTAAGGGTTAACTTGGATATCTTGAGTGATAAGACCAATTAAAGTCATTTTAAGGTGCTCAAGGTAAAAAGAAACAACCTTAGGGTTTAATGATAAGGGTTAAAGGTTAAGGGTGTCGACGTTCAAGGTCATGAGATGATATTAAGGCTTAGCATATATGGTTGAAGTGTAATGTTCAAATTTTAGGGGTTTAAGGCCATGGTCAAGGTGAGTCATTGTTAGAGTATGTAACCCAACTTATCAGGCCTTTGGAACTCATTAGAGGTTAGTTAAGTGGGCTTTGTGCTCTCACATTTGAGGGTTTGGGAGAAGCTAAATCAAGCTCTACACACACACACACAGACACACACACACAGACACACACACACACACACATATTTATTTGGCCTTTGCCTCATCTACACAACAATCAATTTTTGAAGATATATTAAGCTTCTTATTGGAGAGTGGAATTTCCCCCCTTATTGGGATTCTCCATTATAATTTCTTTTGTTCTAGAGATGTTGTGTATTGGGTTATCTTTATTTGTGTTGATTATTAGGTTGTGGTGAAGTTATGGTTTATTATGAACTAAGTCTAATACCATTAATTCTTACATGCTCTTAGATAACACAATTTCATAGGAATAAAACAATGCCCTGCTTATCTATGATAGTGGTCACATTGAAATATGGCTCTTGGCACATTTTTAGGGCACATATGAACCATTTGTTGTTTGGGAGAACCTTGTGTATCTTTGTGGTTTGAATGTTAAATTTTAACTCTTATTTTTTGGCCAAGTATTATATACTTAGGGTATTGTAGGTGTTTGAAGAAGCTTGGAAGTATTTTCGTCATAAATTTTATGGGTTACATAATTTTTTTATAAATATTTTTTTTTTGTAAGCAAACTAATCTATATTAAAGTATAAAAGGCAAAATTACATGTGTTTTGTTGTTAGCATGCCACTTGAAAAACCAACCCAACATCAAAACAATTGCTTCTTCGAGTTGACTGCCAAGATATATAAAAAAAACTGTTACCATTTGTACAATGTTTGTCCAAAAACCTATCATCATTGTTAATTACATCCTATCTTCTATCTGAGGATTGACAACTTGGTTGTTAGAACTATATAAAATATAAGTATCTAGAAAACAAAGCATATAAAACTAAGTTGTGGAGGAAGGAATATCATCATTCATAACTTGGGGAATGTCGTCACTGAGGTCACTAAAGCCGAATCCCATTGTCTTGGTTGTCAGAAGGTTGATTTTTTTGTCGAGCATCTCCATGTCGATAGCCTTCATAACCGGTGTTCAATCCATCCCAAATGCCAACCAGGTCATAATAATTCTACTCACCATCGCATTAAAGCACATCATGAGAGGGAGGGTCGATGTGTCTGCATGTAGTGTTGGGGCTTGCGCCAACTCTCCATGTGGTATCCATGGGCTCAAGAGGGAGCCTTTCGCTTATGGCTGTCACACAAATTGGGGATTTTATAAATAATTGGTAAGGTGGTTTGCATAGACACAAAGGCCTTTTTCCATAGCTCAACTATGAAAGCCCATTTTTCTCTTGTTATTTTCAAATTGAGGTATTTCATAAATTTCTCATATCACTATTGCACCTACATGGTTACGACGCCAGTGCTTTGAGTTCATATTATAACACTAGTACACCACAAATTCAAGAGTATCATTTCTATAGTCAAGTGAACATTGATGACAGTGGACGAACATGACAACACCAAAGCTCCAATTCAATATTAAAGCACCAACTTACCAATTTTTATGATAATGCATTGATGTGCCACCATGATAATATAACACCATTTTAGTAATAGTTGTACACATGATTTAATGTACAAATTATAATTATTTTATTTTGTATCAATTGATAAGTAACCATTAATTTATTTATTAAATAATAATTAAATATTTTATGATGTGATCATTTTACTAATTTCTTACATTGCTAACACAAATTGTTACAATCAAAATAAGTATTAGGTGTATTCATAATAGATAATAAATATACGTATCATAAATCAAAATATGATATTAATATATTCATGAAATAAGAAAATGTAAAATATTTAATAGTAATATTTTTATTTCATCTCGAACCATTAGATAACCCTACCACACTGAAGGGAAAAATTACAAATATACATGATAAGAAAGATTATATATAGTCATATATATAAGAAACAATACACTTAAAAAACCTCTTTAAAGTTCTCTCATTCATCTCCGCTTGAGCTTTCTTCATCACGATTTGAGTTTCATTCTTTGTTTCTTTTGTCTATGTAATATTTGCATATTTATTACTTTACATGTTACAACGTGACTTTAAGTTCATGCCTTTACCGTGAACAAAATGAGGCAAACTCTCTTTCAAAGAAGGTTCTCTAGAGGTCGGACAAAAGGAAATGAGGTACTCCTCTATTAATCTCTATTAATCTTTATTAGTAAGTACTTTTTTCATCTGTCTTCGGCTTTTTAAACAATGAAGATGCTTTAGCATGGTTCGATGGGGCAGCAGAGAGGGAAGGCAGTAAATGTGGAGCTGGAGGAGTGATTAGAACCATAGATGCAAGAATTTATAAATGGACTTTTAATTGTGGCAGTGGTTCAAACATTAAGGCAGAGCTTCTCAGGGTATGGGCAACTTTTATGTTAGAAAAAAACTGTCTATTTCTTGTATACATATGATGGGGGATTCAAAAGTCATAATAGAATGGTTGATGAACAAAGGCATACTCCAGGTAGCAGCACTGGAAGGATGGAAAATCAAAATAAAGACACTTACTATTTTGTTCAACTCTATTACATATTGACATATATACAGGGAATTCAATATGGGAGTTGATTCTTAATCAAAGCTGACATTGAAAGTAAGTGAAGGATATATATTCTATCACCAATGGAATAGTGGTGTGGAGGGCCCCATAAATGAAATCAAGATTTACTAGAACTTCTGAGAGTTCAATTTTTTTTTTATAAGTTTGACATACATGTATCTTGTGGCGATATATATATTTGTATATTATCGCATAGCGTATTTTGTGGTTTGAAATACATATGCCAGCATGTATCATGGTGATGTTACTTTCCTTTGCATGTTTTTACTCTGTTATGGGTAAAAATGATTTTGAATCTTTTTTGGAAAAATATATTTTGTAGAAGGAATTTCTTGTTTTGATGAGATTCGAGAAGTACAGAAATTATATGTTAATATAATTGGGCTAATTTTTTCCAAAAAAAAAGTACTTTTTTCATATAGTAGCCTAGAAACATTAGCTTTTGGTGAATCATCTTTTGGTCACACTCTTGGGTAGCTTTTTTGTGGATTATATATACTCTGGTATAGAGTTGCTTACTCTACACCTCAGCCTGTGTGCTGAGCGGGACACTAGTTTTTATCTACTGGAAAGTTCAGAAACATGTGAATGAAAGAAGTTGGCTAAGTATATTTTTTCCAAGTGTACACAATTATATATATATATAATGAGTAATTTTCTGTGGAAAAAAAAAATTTCATGCCTTCCAATTTGATCAACGTCCATTTTTTCCACTAGAAAACCATTCAAATTGAGGTTGAGTATTTATTCATGGGTTTTGAAAAAATATGTTTTTTGTGTTGTTTAACTGTTCTACATTTTGGCTTTCTTTGCCGGAATTCGGTGACATAAATCTGCATGAAATCACTATTTTTTGTTGTTTAAATTCTATTTTTGAATATAGAAATGGATTCAACATGCTAAAAAACCCCCGGGACACTCAAATTATACATAAATAATCACTCAAATATGTAGATCTAACAATTTCTCACAAAATTTCGGGCAAATATCCGGGAAAATATCACCGGAAAAGAGCCAAAACGTAAAACGTTTAAACTACGACTATGCCTTTATTTGTATAATTTTTTTTCTTTGAAAAAATTGTAAAATTTTATATTAGGATGAAAAAAAGTTATATCCAAAAGAACATAAAGCTCTCGGATATTCAAAACCCAACAAAAAAATATTGAAACAAAAACTAAAAAAACAACTACAATAAACATTCCTATACCACTTTTGAGAAAAAAACTACCTTTACATACATTCTTCCATCAATCTAATCTAAAACAAAAAGGCTATGAACTTGTTCATTATCACCCTCAAGAGTTTGAAACTATATCCAAACATAAATATTTATAACATTTGAATGAAGGGAGTATGACATGTAAATCAATTATTATATAGGGACTTTAAAGAAGATGGGAGAGATACCCCATCTTCTTCTTCTTTAATCTCCCATAATCTCTCATGTAGGTTAGACTTTATGATATTAAAGTACTTAGTATAATATTATTTTATTATATTTAGGTTTTTCTAGAATGTATTTTATGAATAGATAATAAGTCTAGAAAAGAGTCGCTTTTTAGAATCAACGAAATATGAAATGATTAGAATCTTTATTTAATGTATATGGACACTTGTCATACTCACATGATTATGTGATAAGATGTCCATAACAAAAATTAGTTTAGAATTAGTATGATGAGCTTATTTAAGCTCTCATTTTCTCATGCGAGAGTAATATTGGAGATTGTAAGCTCTTACATTAATCATGTAATTTCTTTTCCTTTTTTAGTAAAATTTGTGTCTCTGAGGACACTTCTGCTATCATTGTGGTATCTGAGCGACGATGATGCGTTTGGTGAAGAGGAGATTCTAGCGTCGAAAGATCTTGGAAAACTTCGTTGCATCGGTTGATTGGTATATCAATTGTCAAAGATTTTGTTAAGGAAAAGAAAATTCAAATTTTTGTGTCGATTATTCTTACATAGATCTATTGTTGAATTCAAATTTTAGATCTTTGGTATTTTTAAATTCAAGCTTTAAGCAATATTCTTAATTTTTTTGCATAAACGAGTGTTTGCGATTCAGGGGATGTCTAATATGCACCTGTAATGTTTTTTGCGAAAAAAAAAAGTAAATACCCACACCATTAAACTCTATTCCATTGATTTCCTCATGTAAAATTTGCTCAAGACAACAAAGATTCTTGTATTACCATCTTCATATATTCATTTGGTTTCATACCATGCAACTACTGCTACCGGATCGAGCCCTAACCTAGTCTTTCTAAATATTCAAAAAGTCTTTCCACCGTAAAATCTAGGTCTACTATCCCCACATCTTTCACCAAAATGGATCTTGTAATCCCAATCTCTGTTCAACTGTTTTCATAACCCACAAAGGAATTGTTGGTCACATAATCCATGAAATCGTTGTCTGAGCTATAAAGTAATTGCTGGTCACATATCCCATGATATTTCAGTTGAGTTGTGCCATGCAGACGATCTGATTACCATCCACATACAGTAAAACAATACATTGCTTTCTCACTTGAAACCCTTAGTGCTTAGCAATCCCGAAGATCAAATTGTTGTTACCAATCAACTTAGATTATGTGATCGCTAACAATTGGGAGGTTGTCTTGGTTTTTGTTATGATTTGGTAAACAAAACTAGTTACAATTAGTTGATTGACAACTTGATCAATTTGACAACCACTCATTTAGATTTATCATATGTAGTCAATATTCTCTCAAGATTTATGTAGGAGCCAAGGGAAAGCCACTAGAATGCAACAAAAAGGGTTCTTAGATATATTCAAGGTATGAAAGATTATGGTCTTCTATAGAAGAAAAATAATTTTTTTATACTTGTTGGATATTCAGATTCAAATTTTGTTGGAAATGTTGATGATAGGGCATCAACATCAGGTTACTTGATGAATATAGGATCAACGATATTTCTTGAAGTTGTAAGAAGCAAACTATAGTGGAAAATTCTTCAATAGAAGAAGAATATATATCAACATGGGAAGCAATATGTGAGAGTGTCTGGTTACACAGAGTTTTATAGGATTTGAGAATTTCTCAAACTGAAGCTACTTCATTGTTAATTGATAGTTAGTCGGCCATTAAACTTGCTAAAAATCTCGTTTTCCATTCCAAAACAAAGCATGTCAACACAAAATATCATTACATCAGAGCACTCATTGCAAAGGGCATTATCAAACCAATATATTGTTCTTCGGAAGATTAGATCTCATATATTTTCACGAAACCACTTGGCAAGGTTAAATTTACTAAGTTCACAGTAGAACTTGGTATTTGTTCCAATGTACTTTTGGATGAAAGGGAGGAACGATAGATATTGATCCTAAAGTACTTAGTATAATATTATTTTATTATACTTAGGATTTTCTAGAGTGTATTTTGTTAGAATAGATAATAAGTTTAGAAAAGAGTAGCTTCTTAGAAGCAACAAAATAGGAAATTGTTAGAATCTTTATTTAATTTACATGGACACTTGTCATACTCACACGATTATGTGATAAGATGTCCATAACAAAAAATAGTTTAGTATGATGAGCTTATTTAAGCTCTCATTTTCTCATGCGAGAGTAATGTTGGAGATTCTAAGCCCTTGCATTAATCATGTGATTTCTTTTCCTTCTTTAATAAAATTTGTGTGTCTAAGGATACTTCTGCTATCAATGTACCCTTTGTTAAGTTGAGTTCTATGTGAGTCTATGTAGATGTGTGCATATGTGATGGTTGAGAAGAAATTTTCCACGATATTTACATGTTTGAACAATGGTCTTAAGATAATGTTTTGCATCCAAGTGGTTTCACTTACCCAAATAATGACCAATGTTGAGTCCCCTAGCACTTGCACGTGAATAATGGCTTTTCCCTTTGCCAATCTCAACAGAATTGTTGATGCCTTCCATTCAACAATATTATTTGTGCTTTCCCTTAAACCCACTTTAAAAGATTTTTTTGTGAGAATCTATTAAGTATACCACTCTCTTGCTCCACATAAATTGGGTATGCCTTGGCATGTATCATGAAAAAAGCCCAAGTTTAGAACTTGCCAACCTCAAATAATCCTACATTCCTTGGTTTTTCTAGATTTTGTACATGCTTTATTCCTTCAAAAGATATTTTATTTGGTTTTGTAATTAAAAAGGAGGGTATTTCTTACTTTTAACGACGCTAGCATTCCTAGATAACTATATAGCCTAGGATATTATTAAGGGAATGACTTAGAAATATTTTCGTACATTTTCTTCAAACCATGTCTTCATGCATTCCAATAAAGTGCCCTTATCCCAACTAATCTTTCCATATGTCAAGACCAAGATATATCCCCATACTTCCTTTGTAAGTTCACAATGGACCGACAAGTGGTCATTGTCTTCTTGCTATGTTTGCATAAGATATAGATAAAAAGCCTTGGGATTGTTCTTTTTTGAAGAACGTTCCAGGTTAGAGCTTACCTCTCTAGTGATAACTACATGAAGATTTTGGTTTACATTGGCATCTTTAATTTCCAAATTCTTCTCCACCATCATAATTTTTCCTCACGCCCTTCCTAAAAAATAAACTTATATCCTATTTTTGTAGTGAAATTACCATTAAATGGGTTCTTGAGCCATACTAGAGCATCTTTTTCCTAACTTAGATGGATATGTTCTTGTGAAAACCTCTTTGTAAATTCCTTCCACCGTGAATGATGATTAATTTCCATACCAATGTCTTCTACCTTCTCCCAACCCTACTACCATATATTTGAGTTCATAGAATTTGCATAATCAAATAGTACAAAATGCCAATTTGTTCAATCTGCTTAACAGTTCTTCTAGGGGAAGGTAGTTCCCAACACACCCCATCCATGGATTGAGTCTCAATCTCACCTTTTTACCATTACCCAATATCCGGGCCAACTAATTTTCTATAAGAGGGAGCTAAGTACTATCTTTTTTCATTTTTTTTTGTGACTGGTGGAATCGACAACTCGTAGTTCTCGTACTCGCGTGACACATGGTCGATTCCCATATGCTACCTCTATAACCTCCAGGTGAGTCCACACAACCTGTAAGCATGGGGCACGTGTAAATCGGGGTGAGAATCGAACTTGAGACCTCCTTTTCACATATTTCCTTCCATTTACACGACACTTTCCAATCGGTCAACACCCCTGCGGGCCTATCCTTTTCCATATTATTGAGGCTTTTGCTAGTGATTTTACTGAAGCCTTGATGCAATCTTCAAAAGACGTTGGTTCTAGATATTTTTATAGAACTACATTGTGCTAGAGACCTTCACAATTAAGAGCCTCTCAATGACTTTTCGTAGCTAAATCCTTCCCAAATAAATGAATATTTTTTAATTCCCATCCTTCTGAAGCCTTTAGCTTCTCTATTCTCTTCCATTTGACAAGAGCCATTCCATCTTTTTCTTTTATGCTTGTCCATAAGAAGTGAAAACACTTTTTAATGATTTTCTCTAGCATACCTACCGAGATATGTGCCAATGCAAGCCAATAAATATGAATATATTTAGGAACATATTTAACTAGTGTTAGCCATCCACTAATGGACAACCATTGATTGCACAAAGTGGTTCTTCTTTTTTCCACTTTCTAGTATAACAATATCCAATAACAAAAACCATAGTCATTTGGTTTGAACATAAAACCTAGGTATTTGAATCCTTCGTTAAACTCTTATGCTTTAGAAATAAAATATTCTTGTTTTTATTTTATTTTTGTGACTGGCGGAATTGACAACTAGTCAGGCTTGTACTCATGTGACACATGTTCGATTTCAACTGCTACCACTATGACCTCCAAGTGTGCTCATGATGCCCCTTATGTGACACACACATTAAGCCGAGGTTCCAAACAGGTTAGCTCAATCATTTTTTGTCAATGTTGTTGCACTGGTAAGTGTCAGCTTAGAATCCCCCATAGGTGAGGTACACTAGCCTATGCCAACAATTTACTAGGGATCTCATCCATGAATGTGGGGAAGCATCCCTAAGATTTCCCCTCAATGTTTTCCTTGGAAAAATAATACATTGAATATTTGTCTTTTTGCGTTGTATGACATTGCACTTTTACTTATGAATGCCTATTACATCCTATGGATATTGTATGGTACATCAAAAGTCGTACTAAATCCAATTCAATCCTCTAGCCTAGGCCATCTTTTTCCAACTTGTGGTTGGAAATGTTTTTGTCTTGTGGCTCTCCAAATCTAGTTTGTAGCCAAATAGGAAAGAGAACACAACAAATAAAGAAAATCCAGGACAACACTGGGAAAACAAATTAAAAATATTAATTAATAATTCTCTAGTAGAGAGTGGGGAAAGAATCATGGCCAAGCAAGAGTTACCATCACCTTAAAGATAAATATTTTGGAAATAAATAAACATAAACTCTACCAATAAAGTAGGCTCGACCTCATTAAAAAATTAGGTAACTTGAATTGATAGGTGGAAAAGAGAAAGAAGTTGAAACATTGCTCACACCACCCTTGGAAAAAATTATACTGTAAAAAAGAACATTAACCCCATTGCAACACATTTAATTGTTGTCATACATTCAAAGATTAGATCATCCATTCTAACAACATACACAATTCAATTGTAGTGTAGCTTGCAAGGTTGGTTGTTTAAGAGGCTCAAAATGGAAAAACACAAATTCCAATCTCCTCAAGTTCGATTATTATTCTCTATAAAAAAGATACCCACCCTCATTGTGATAGGAACCATAAGTTTGCATGATCACTAAAAGCAATTGACTCATAAGAAAAATAGTTTCAACAACAATCTTTCCCCTCTTATTGATCAAACTATCACCACAGGATAGTCCCACCCTGCAAGGGAGAGCTCAAGGCAATGGATAGGAAACCCACCCACTGTCACCTCAACAATTTTGCATATACTCTTCTAGTCTAGGGTTTCTAACCTAAGGAGGGTTTTCCTATATGTTCAAACTAAGTCCTATTGTTGTTATTAGGAT
>JZKD02S0584173.1:0-16119 GCA_000966675.3 Picea glauca
GAATCTTACTAATCCTTCATATGCCAACTATAAATGATTAGCGATATTTTTGTAAAAATATTCAAATTTCTAAGGATTTTATATAGTTTGTATAAAAGTTTGGCGATTTTTAAGGTAAAATAATTTTATCTTATAGAATTTGGGCGAATCATTTTTAAAATAGCGAATCTCATTTTTGGAAAAACCATGGAAAATTAGCCCATTAGCGAAATTTATCCCCTAAAATCATCCCTGCAAGTTTTAAATATCGACTATTTTGAACAATCGTAGACATATTCCTATGATAGTTGAGAGCATATGTCGTATGATATAAGAATGTTTAGGGTCCTATAACTTTAGAAGAGGAAGAAAGAGAGAGGGCAAAACTTCCCAAGTATTGCAAAAATATCTTACTGCAAATTTGGCCATAATATTCATCATGATTCGTGGCTCCTAGGGTGCCTCGACATCGTTCCAATAACAACCTAGAACATCTCGAGTGATAACACCTAAGTCATACACTGTGAAACTCATGAACAAATCATATGCCCTTATCATGTGCCGGTGGTTCTCACTGGATAAGAATCATGCAATCCTCCAAGGAAATCGTCACGTTTCCCCAAGTCATGACCATCCAATGAAATTCTACCCAATTTCATCATCCAAGTCACCAAAAAATATATGTGTCTGCAAATGCTACCACTAATCATGTGTCTTTGTATGAACAGTCCTAAGCTGCAGTTGGACACTCAGTATAGTCCACTCTAGACCTCTGCAACTCATCTCTGAAAATGTTTGAATCCTCCTAGGTCAAATACCTCATACATCGTCATACCTCGACAATGTGTAACTCTTCAGCCCAATGAAGACTCTATCTCATCAACCTACCAAATTTTTGAATCCATCTTATCCATGCCAAAGCACCTTAGTTGCACCCATCATAACTCACAATGAAAAGTCACTAGAAGTCTATCCACAAGGTTGGAAATATGCCACACAACATATTGTTGTGATTTAGGCTCTCCGCCAATCCACCAGAACTCCCAACCTACCACACCACCGAGATACAATAGCCCACAACTCCTCATCTGGATTGTATGCTCCATGTCTCAAACTAGAGATCATCTAACATGTTGCCACCTGCAACCATCATTGTAGCTCCCTCTCAGAAATATCACCTCTCACCTTCCCAGAATAAGAACAACACTCCTCCAATGTTGTATCCAAAATGTGTCTCAATATGATCCCTTCTCTTCATATCCCAAGCTCTGATACCATGTCAATTTTCACATGCAACTCTGTGTGACTAATTTTAGATCTAAAAATTGCTTCCTAGTGATATAACAGTAAAACCCTAGTTCTTATCACTGAACAAATTTACACTGAAATTATTGACTGAAAAAATATGTAGCAGAAACACAAATATCAAATATGAATCATCAATACACATGAGACACAATTTAAGTTTTGTAATCTTTTTAATATTATAAATCCTAAGGGAAAAACAAGCCCTCCAAGCCAATACAATATCACCAAAATCTTAGGATAACCTTGTCCTCTAAAGTCACCAAAACTGAGAACAATCATGTTCTCCAATAACCATACAAATCAGAAAACAAAGCCTTAGAAATATCCCCGGGAACATCCTCTACACATGAATATGTTGTAGACCACATGTGTGCCTTGTTGATGTCACCTGTCAGCATGTATGGATCTGTACCTACCCAGAAACTCAGATATGTGATTCACCTTACTGGAAATCCGCGTACATACATTGTTTTCTCTCATGCAAACAACGTATACCCTATATGTGATTCGTCCTTCTGCAATCCGCGTACATATGCGCTTTTACCTCCTAAAAACTGTGTATAGTATGAAAAATTCACTCCACGCATGTGACCTTCTTTTATTCTCCCTTAAGGGCCATATTTTTCGCCTTGTATATTTTCCCTCTATTGAGATCACCAATCCTCCTAGAACAAGTGTAGACTCACTTATTCTAGATCCATCATGTCTCCACACACTCTACATGATTTGTAATGCCACAATGACCTCTCGTTTTATAAACAATCCTTAGGGGTCCACATAAAATCCCCTCCACAAGTCAACATCAAATTAGGCTTTCCTTGTGGGTGTGAAGCCCCAACACAAGCCCAGAAATCCCATCATCAAACCCATGAATCCCTCACTCAAATACAAGGGGGTTTTCACCAAACTGAAAGTGTGATGTGGTTCCCACAATGATTCCCACCTGTCCAACACCTAGGGTCATATAAGAATACCTTCCCGAAGCTACAAAAAGAAATATCCTGATAGATCTAATTATTGAGATCTATTCAATCCAATGACCTCCATCCATTTTGAGATTGAATATGCATGAGGGTTAAAGATATTACTTAACCCTAATATATCTAATGGTTGAGATCTATCTGATCCAATGACCCAAATTAAAATTGATCTTAAAGATAATCGATGATTAACGAAGTTAGTTAACCTTGATAGATCGAATGACTGAGATTGATTTGATCCAACAACCTAGATTAAAATCATGCTTAAAGATGTGTACTCCTTAACTATGCAACTTACTCCTGAAATATATGATGGCTGAGGATGATTTGATATGACGACTCTGATGAAATTCAGGCTTAAATTTTCATGAGGTTTAAAACATTTCTTAGCCTCGAAAAATATGACGACTGAGATCGATCATGATCAATGATTCTCATTCTTTTTGGGATACAATATGCACAACCAATAATAGGGCCCCTTCGTCCTGAATTCACTAAAAAGTGACACGTGTCCTCTTCTCAAGTTATCCTTCAACTAGCAACTCCACGTTATCTCCAATTGCTTGCATGGTCTAGAATTGTCCTACGTGAGATCCACGTTGAAGGTGCCCTATCTATCCAATCTGAAACTGCTAACGTGCCATCTGGCATTTGGATTTTTGTTAAAATCCCATTTATGAAATTTCTATATTTTTTATTTTCTGGATGGTCATGGCTCCACCTCTCGGTTCCACCATCTGTCATCCATATTTTTCAATAAATATTGTTCAAACAAACTCCAGATTTCCATATTTATAGATTTTCAAATAGTCAAGGTTCCACCATCCGACATCTAGCTTTTTAATTAAAACAAATTTAAAGAACTTCCAAATTTTCAAATGATCTATGTTCTGCCTCCTAGTCCTGCCATTCATCGATGATATTTCAAATGATGATGTTCCATTTTGAGAACATGGAATTTCATGTGTATGTTGATGTGGCATGATGTGACACTATTGACATGGCAACCCAAATCCAACATTTTCCATAAAAGCCTTTTTTTAGAAATTGTGGATCTCTGGATTACCAGATAGTCATGAATCATTCTCCTGGTTCTACCAATATGGAATCTTCCCTATAGCTTACCCTGTGGCCCTATTGACAGGTCACTCTGCCGACGTGACATGTTGAAAAGGATTGTTGACGTGGCATTGTTGACATGGCATCTGACATCCAACTTTTTGTTAAAATCCTGTTTTTGAGAATTTCTTGATTCCTTGATGGTCCTGGTTCCACCATCCACACTTTGAAACCAAGAATCTACCACCATTTCTTTGTTTACAGGACATCTACTGACATGGCACCCATACATGGCATGTTGGCATGACACTGTGTTGATCAAATTTTTTTATCAACTAGATTTAATTATCTTGGAAAAAAAATGATATTATAATAAAGAAATATTGAACGATTATCAATTCATGGTGTAGACCTCAGTATCAGCTTCATCATGCATTTTATGGATTAAAAATCCGAGTATGTATGCTCAATATATACACATTTTTGTCCAACCACCTGATAAGGAGATTGCAAGAAGAAATTAAAAGAATGAATTTTTTTTCTAAGTGTTATGCCCTCTTCTTCCATGTGCAACACTTAGTCCTTTCTCACATACTCTAGTACTCTCATCACATACTTGGCCACTTTTCTCATTACTTTCATATTCCCTTGGTCATTTTCTCGTACTTAGTCTCATATTCCTTTCACTTCACTTTATACTTAGCTAGTTTTCCTTTTTTCTAGTCTAGTCTCCCTCCTCGCTATCCTCCATACTTAACCCATTTCCATACTTAGCCTATTTTCATTTTCATTATCCACTTAGTTAATTTTCATAATACCCACCACTTAGTCATTTTCATAATTCATTTTCACAATCATTTTCATAATTCATTCCCATTTTCCATGTCCACTTATTTATTTTCATTATTATTTCCATAATTCATTTTTATTATCCATTTAACATTTAACATTTTCATTTTCATTTTCCTTTTACCATTTACCATTTTACTTTTCCTATTTCCATTTTCCATTTTCTATATTTTCACAATTTCTACGTTCATTTTCGTAATTCATTTCCATTTTCCCATAATTCATTTCATTTTTCTAGTTCATTCTCGTAATTCATTTACATTTTCCTTTATACTTTTTTTTTCCATTTTTCTTTTCCCAGATTTCATATTTCATTTCCATTTTCTTATTTTCACGTACCATATTTCACATAATTCCATTATATAATTCCCAATACTTACCATGTTTTACTCTTCCAACACTTATCCAAATTCAAGAAATGTAGAGCAGAGGTAGAACAATTTTTAGGTCCACATGCTCGTAGGTCCACAATCACGCATACTAAAAATTACACCTCTTACTTATATGTCATTGTTCATGTTTGAGTTTATTTAGACCGAAACAACAACCTCACGAGGATATAAATCCCCCTGCGTTTTTATAGAGGTGGTACTCCTCTTTAAGTTTTTCTAAAATATTTTATTTGAATTCTTTCAGGACAATATATAAATGAAAGAATGTTGTATAAACAACTCAAAAATATTTATCGCTCAATTAATACAAAAAATGATAAATATACACCAACGGTTCGTGAGAAAAGCACCAGGAACCTTCACTCATAAAATGTAAAATTGGAAGAAATAATATATACAAATTATATTTTATAGGAAATGGAAAACGGATCTCACATTCATCACATTCATAAAGTGTTTTTTGGAAGAAAACAATGTTATAGCAAGATTTGTCTCACCCTATGCAAACTTGTAGAGAAGGCCTTTTTACATTTCCCTATGCAAACTTGAAGTCCCTTTTTTGCAAATCCCAAAGCTAAAAACATTATTTTTCCACAAATACGCACCCTACCTATAGTACAACATTTGTATACGCAGGTTGCACCACTACAACTCGTGTACATCGGGATTTGTGCCCAAAATTAAAAAATGGTGTCGGCTTTCCATGTCACGCCATGAGATCCATGATGCTTGACCTTCCATATACTAGAAACGTTCCGACTCGACCCTTCAGTTCCACTTGAAGGCTACAAATGGGCCAAATCCGAGCTATGGAAAAGAGGAGAAGAATTCAACTTTGAGAGAAAAGTTACTTTGGAGAAATTATTCACTTCATATTGAGTTTGCATCCCTTTGTCCTTTTAAGTCTAAACACATTGTTCATTCCCCAAGCTATTCTCTACATGATTGAGAACCTCATTATCTCTCTTATATAAGCTTGCCTTTGGTGGAGGATTGAAGTGGTGGAGGCCTAGCTGGAAGGGACTTATTTTCTCGATTCTGAACCGTGTCGGCATGGAAGTCTGTCATTCATTCACTTTTGCTTATTACATTTTAATAGAAATACTCTTTTCTCATCCAATTAATATCTTACAAATATTTGAATTGTTATTCCATGGGCGTATTTGTTATGAATGTTGATGGGTTATGCTATTGAATGTGCTAACATTATATATTATCACCATATGCTTATGTTTCTTAGTTGTTGAGGACAAGTTGCAGGTGTATTGTTTTGAGTCAAGTGCACAACAGTGGACTTCATTGAACGTCTGGACGAGGTAGGCCTTGTATCTTGTCTTACTAGCATATTTGTTTATATAGCATACCCGAGATTAGAGTTGATTTCTGCAGTCATTTTCGTCTGTTGTGGTTTACCCCTAGCCATAGAGAGATTTTTCTTGTAACAGAATTGGCGACCATACTAGGGATAAATCTTCTTTTTCAGGGTTTGGAGTGTTTTTCTCATTAGATTTCTCTTGTTTATATTGAGTTTCTTGTCGTATGACTGCTTGACAACCTTTGTTCATTCTGAGTCTGAGTTTCTTAGCCTTCTCCTTAGCCTGATTGTCTTTTAACACATATATGTGGGGTTTTTTTCGACAATCACGTACATACACGTGTTTTCCTTTTGCAAGAAGCATATATACGCGCTTTTCCCTTGAACAGTCATGTACGTCACCCTTTGTTGCTTGGTTGTTGGGTTTGATGGTTGTTGGGTAGGTTTTGATGATTGTTGAGTCTTCTTGGGTCTCTATTGTGATTGTTAAGTGTTTGTTTTGATGATTGTTGAGTCTTCTTGAGTCTTCTTCTCATCATCCTTTTCATTTGATTATCCTTGCATCTTGGGTTGGGTGTTTTCAGCTTGATATCCTACTTGGTTTGTCTATGTTTACATACAATAGAGTTTTTGTATTAAATTGTTGTTTAGTCCTTGCATTTTCACTTCTTTTATATTGAAAACACAAAAATATTAGGCATTTTACATTGTTGGCATTTTATCTTTTGAGTCCTTATCATTGATCTTAGTACATGTAAAGAAAGATTGCATCCTATTTGGAATTGTAGAACTAAATTGAGAATTGCATATCATTTATTGGGAATTTAAGTTAGGACTTTGCATTGTATTCATATTCATTTTTTTACTTGTTGAGTCATAACATCATTAGTTTCACGACCACACCTTTTTTAGTAAGCAAGGCCACTAAAAGTAATGTTATAATTTAAAATTGATTAGTAATGATTTTATTTTTCTAGGGTGCACAAACTGGCTTTAGATTTAGAGCCTTGGAATAGGATTTTGTGAGTAAACTTCTCCAAGGTTATTAAATCAACATATGTGTCTGACTAAGGGAGTGGAGAAAACCATTGTATAATCGGTAATATCAGGAGGCTTCGCTTACACCGAAGTTAAGCATGAGGTCGCATGAGGTTGGTGGAAGGGATATCCCCTCGATACCTTATTAGCATTAGATATATTTATAGGGATATATTCGTATATGGGGATCTTGCTAGTACCTTTACCTTTGTGAGAGGTGGTGCTTCAAGGTTCCAGGCTTTGTTACTCTACCCATATGGTGGACCTGACTTACAACTGTTCGCCTATGCATCTGTTATATCGTGGTTGCTTGGTTGGTTGACATAGGTAAAACATAGATTACTTGCAGGGGTTATTCTGCAGGTACCCTGGGTCAGATCAGGGTCAGACAACACACAACCTTTATGGAGGATTACCTCTACGGGGGGATCTGACCGACTAGTTGTTAATCCCACGAGGACCCTTATAATTGATTATGATACCTCTGATCTTTAGCAGAGAAGTCTCGGGCCCCTCTTGGGCAAGGCATACCTACTTTAGAGAGGGAGGCCCCTTTCAAACACTTTACCTTGTTTATGTGCATATTGGCCTTTTGTTTTTATTTTGGTGTGCTCTTTGATTATTAGTTGACCTCGGGATTTTATACCATGCCTTGAGTTGTCATTATCATGGATAGTGGATTTCCTTTGGCTCCCTCATTTACCGCTACCTCCCCCATGACATTCACTCATTTCATGGGGACGAATCCATCCACTTTTCATAATGGTATGTATAATTACGACACTCATTCAATGCCTTGGGTCTCTAATAATTTTCCTCTTGGTATGCCAAACATGCCTTCACCATTTCCATCCTCTCCCTTGCCTGCTTATATGAATCCTAGTTTTGCATCTGGGGGCACGATGACTCCGCTATCCACATCTTCATTTGATAGGAGTCATGTCCCTCAATCAAATCTCACTTTGGGGGGTTGGAATTTCCTCTCTTACGGATCCAATCCTGGCCACGGTTTTTCAGGAGCCAATGCTCAAATGGGTGGTTATTCTACTTGTTACGCCTCATCTGTGTATCCTTTGTCCTCCATGTCAGTTCCTATGAACACTCTTCCCATGGTGGGTCTCCATATGTCCTCTGGTATTTCATACGGAGGGAATCAGTTTTATGGTATGGGCTACCCTCTTCACAAAACCCCTTCACATGGGGGAAACATATATCCTCACTTGACTAATCCTTATCATGCTTTTTTCTCTTTGTAGACATCTTCTTTAGTGATGATGCATGTACAAACCTCTATTGATCAATTAGGCTGAGGATAATACCTTTCCGGACAGGGACATGGTGTAAACCAGGACCCTTCTTGGTCTGCAATATCTCAAAACTAGTCACGGATCTTTTTTTTTATCCTTGGTGAATCATGGAGTAGCATCTAAATAATATTGAATCAAGTAATTGATTATATGCTTCCTATGTTGATCCATGCTTTGTTAATGCAGATAATATTCCTATGAAGTTTTCAACCTATTTGGATTAATATTTGGGTTTATTTCAAACATAAAATATAATTAATGATTTTGTTAAAAGGGTGCATCTAATCATATTAAATCCATTCATCATGAAGTGAAACAAGACTTAGAACATCACTATTTTATGTGATGATGTTAAGCAGTGGGTCAAGTGTCAAAATCCAAATGAAACAATGAGATTCATTTTCAATTTTTCATGAACTGGTATCAATAATTATTTTCCAAACCTATATAAGGAAATCTGAGCAAACAAGTTTAGACGAATACTCCCCTACGTTGCTCAAAACTTTAGGTGCTTAAAGAGAGAAAAAAATGGAGTTATTGGTTGTTCTTCCTTATTTCTCCAACTTGCATAGCAGAGAATATGATCAAAGAATGATTAAATTATGCTAATCATCTACTTATTGATGATAAAACATGAATGGTTAGTGGAGTTTCTTGTGTGATCAAACACAGTATTTCCCCTAATCAGGAAACATGTGTTGAATCCCCTCCCATATATGTCTTTCAATGAGAGTCTTAAGATTGCAACAAGGAGTCATGTTCTCATTTCTTACTGACAACATGAATCCAATGTAAATAGGGAAATGCTAGAGATAAGAGTCGTTTTCCAAAGATAATATTATATGATGGTCCCAATGGATGAGAGGTAAACGTTAAGGACCACTCTTTGAAGGATTATTTGAAACCCAATCAATAAGTGATGAGACAACAATGGATTAGGGAGATAAATTCCTGGTGCCAATATGCATAGAAATATTTTTCCTATTTGACTCAAAAAAACTTTTCTTATGAGCCCATCCAAAATTGTACAACTCATATAGATGACAATCAGGTATGCACGTTCAAATGACTCCCACGTTTTTTAGTTAGAGTACAAAATTATGACGCGACAATGATCAAAATATTTATTGTGATAGAAGGGATAGGTGGCTTAAAAGATTTAACAATTCTGATTTCCAGCGAGGAAAAATGAGGACCCTATCAAAAACAAGACCAGAGTTAATACAACATGATCTAACAGTGTTAATATTCATAGCAGCAAGGGTGAATATTTCATGTTTTTCATAAGTAAATGAGGAATATGAATTAGTCTGGTTATAAATCAAATAAGAAAACCAATTTTCGAAGGATTGATTTGAGATTTATACCTCGTCAATGAGATTTATCTAAGTTTCATTATACTAAATCTATATTGTAATTGCATTTTTCGGGATCAGATTAATAGTATATTTCCGTAGGAATATTTCACTTTGAAAGTCTTTGGAGGTTTGCTTCATAACTCAAAAAGGGGTTGCAAATTTATTTTAGAATAAATTCCCGGTGTAGATTAACGAAGTTTGGTTGTGAACAGGTAGTACATGAGTGACAAAAGATTTCAATGAGTGAGATAATTGAGTATTTCCCTTTTTTCCACAAATTCGTCCTTTTCAAAAAAGCAGGATTGAGGAAACTATAGGTATCTAGACTTCTTTATTTTTTCATTTAGTGAAATAGCTATCCTTATATTGAGAAGTTTGAGGTGAAAGAAAACTAGCTAAAGATGTGACATTATTCTACCAGAAAGACAATTGTAATAGATTAAACATAATTATGTACAATGAAGGTGAATAATATTTTACAATCGAATTTATTTTAAGCCCGGATAGTATTAAAGCAATAACTATGTGAAGTAAAAGACACTAGCCTAATTTATCCTACTCCTATCCTACATTATTTGTGCAAAGGATAAACTAAGTAAACGTGTCAATGCAACCATCTACGCAGCTCCAAACCTGCAATCACATGTCCATCGACAATCAATAGTAGAGATTGGAGTATTTATAGATAACAAATGGAAAACATTACATCATTGAGAACTTTATCAAAGAGACTGCGAGTGCGAAGTGGAATAAGAAAGACTCCTCTAACCAAGCTCCAGTTTTTTCAACGTATATGTAATAATGACCACAGAACTAGTGTAAAATGGAATAACATACATGTTGAGAACTGTACATGAAATTTCCCTGAAAAGTATTAGGTGATAGAATTTGAATTCCAATGTTATTATCACTTCTAGGAAATAGGTCTAGGCCAAAAGACCTCCTCCTCTTGATGATTCATCCCATGTTTATAATTCAAGTTACCTGCAATTAGAAAGGTATCCAATAGGTTTTCTCACCTCATGATTCGATGTCTGTTACTAAAGCCATTGTAGCAATCATTAACAGTAGGCATCTCAAACAATTTACTACTTACTGAGTAAGATCCAATTTGAACCCAAGATGTCTTTGAAACAAAATAGTTTCCCCTTTGATAGGCAGTTCTCACATCATTTACTTTATCTCATGAGAAATATTGATGGGGTAGAAAATTATTCAGTTTATGGAAAAATGTCTTGTTCTCCATCTTTCCTCCATATAGGTCACAAAACATCTCATGTGGGCTTGACCCTACATAAAATACTAAAATAACATCATGGGCAGCTTTGAGCAGAACCACATCACCATAAAAATTAGGATAGATAAATAAGTGTTTAGGAGAGGAAAGAGATTTTAATGCCTCTCTAGGGACAAAATCATCTCGAAAAATAGGGTCGTTGAAAGATATATTGTCTTTCTTAAGTAGAATAATAATTTTTTCATATTGTGAAACATTAACATCAATATAGCGAATTGTTTGACAGTTAGGATATTCCTTCTTAACTATATCTTCTTTCTCATGGTGAAACAAAAATTGTTGCCATAAAGGTGCAATACATTAAGTGTCTACTTCTTCTTTAAGGATTAATTGATTGGTAATGTTGTTTTTCTTCACAAGAATATGAAAATGTGAGGTATCTTCGACAACACACTTGTAGTTGGGGTAAACGGGAAACTTGCAACAATTGCTTGGTCTAGAAAGCAGGGTGTATAGTCCAATAATATGAAGAGCACTTTCTTGATCATTATCAATTAGATTGGTTGTGGATAGAAAAACATGAGGATTACAATAAACCGAGATCAATTCCAATCCACCCTTCTTCGAAATAGATGTCATGCTTTGTAGTTCTAACTTTGTTTCTTTAATGAACAAGGGATCATACCTGCCCTGCTCCATTATAAAGTATGTATGTGTAACATCCTCCACAACACATTGATGCTTTTTGTTAATACGCTAAAATAAGCACAACTCATCAGGGCTAGGAAAATGAGGGGGATTAAGGATCATCCTAAGGAGATAGGGAGAAAAATAATTAAAGAAAGTTATTTCAAGAAAAGTGTTAGGAATTCGTTTAGTGAGATCAAGGGAAATTTACTCCATATTATCAACAGGGATATCTAAATCAGACTCAATTTGCTATGTCGCTAATATTGGTGAAGGGTCTATAGGATCCTTCATAATTTCCCCTTCTGGTTCCTACAAAGTCCAAGATAGATCAAGATAATAAGAACTTGACATAACCATTGGTGTGATCCAAAGTGACTCAGTATTTGTTGAAAATACTTCCTCCATGTCATCTCTAGGGGAATCTAACTTGAATTGATATTCACAAGAGGCCTCTTCTTCAGTACTAGGAAAAACAGGGGGAACGAATGGGTGGGAGGATGCATAAAATTCTTCCAAAAAAATGTGTTCCCTAATATCTGTATCCCCCAATGTGAAGAAAGGTCCAAATGAATGTTGTTCAGGCATATCATCAACATCTCTAGTATCCTCATGAAAATATGAATCAACATGTACAAAGGCATCAAGACATGATTCAAGTTCTTCATTTACTAGTTGTTCTTGCTCGTTAGAGAGGGTGATTAAATATGGGAGAAACTCACCAAAAGGAGGCATATATTCTAAATGAACATGTATATAAGATGTTTGACTATTAAGGAAAATTCATTCAAAGATTCATCCTTTTACTTCCCGAGTTGGAGTATATCATCACACAATTTGTCAAAATTATAGTTGTCAATGGCATATAAAAAATCACGCACAAATTGTCCCCATGTGTGGATGCAAGCGGTTGATAAAGTCTTGCACCAACCTTTTACATGGCCTTCAAATGTAAGAGTGAACAGTCTACAAATGATACCCTCGTGATGAATATCATGAGAGAAACCATTCATAGAGAACTAAATGATATGTTCAGATGCAAATGTTTCGCCCCCACCATTGAATTTAATTCGAGACAAGAGATTTATTAGATTTATAGGAGTGTTATGACGTATAGAACCAAAAATACATCGCCATAGATGATAATTAAGGATTTAACAAAGTAGACTCTACGAGCTCAGCTTGTCTTTAGGCCCCCATTCTAGTGCCATTTTATTGACGTGGGTGAAAATCCTAACATCAACATAAGGGGGAGTTTCTTGATGGCAAGTCTCAATCAGAACCACTCTAGTTTGAATAGAAATCCCCACTGATTAATGGGCCCAGCTTCCACTAACCAAATGAATTTCTCTCAGAAGAGAGACTTTTCATCTAAGCTAGACTAAATCCTAAATGAAAAACTACTCTAATATGTTGATGCAATCCTATGGTAATGCGCAAATGCTATCCTATTCTAACAATAATAGAATCAATTATAGGCATACAACTCAATGTGAAAAACATAAATAGTTCTTATTTCACTTAATAATATCATATTAGCATACTTGTTTGCATATAGATGACCATAAGCATGTTCCTACACTTGAGATCACAATCCATTCATAACCATTTTCTACAAATGAAAATTGACAGAAGTGACAATTTGAAAAAACATTTGTAGAAAATGATCAACAAGAGTGCACCATTGCATAAACAAATCATGAATTTGCTTACTATATTGCTCCCGCAAAGAAAAAAATCCATTCTCGTAAATACAATAACAAGAAGAGAGCTTTCTCATCCGCCTTTGAACTTGAGAAATAGTTATACAACACTCAATTATGGTTCTCTAGCCTCCCTCATGTTTCTTTTGCTTACTTGGATTTCTCTTATATATGAAGGAGGATCGTTGGTCCTCCTAACTATAGATATTTTCAGTTATTAATGTTACAGCTTCTCCCTCTTCCCATTCCTTTTACATTTTTGGTTTTCAGAAAATAAAGAAATCATTACATAATATTCCTTCCTACTCTCATCCCCTCAAGAAGAGGAGAAACTTAAAATATTTGGCGGTGAAGGGCCATTCTTATGAAAAAAAATTCGAGATAAAAAACCAAAGACGAGCAAACTTGTTCATTGATCCTGGACCTCTCACATTTTCTCAAGGAACCCAGTTGGCTGAGAAGGAAACAAAGATCTTCCCTTCAGCCTTAACCTTTGGGGAACACAAATAATTGTCGACATTTGATCTTTTGTTTCGCCTTTGTTGCATGGTCAAAACTTGGGTATTCATTTTGATCTCGATGAACTATGTATTACTACCATATCTCCAATTGTAGCATGCACTTATCTAAGAACAAGTACTATGTTGTTTGCGAAAATAAGGGAATCTCCTCCTGCATCTAGTATTGTTGAATCCTAATCGTTCCCCCTAGTGGAAACAACCAAGAGAATGAGTATATCTCTTCTAATGATGCGGTCATGGTAGCTCAAGTTCTAATTTATTTTGCTATTAAATAATGAATTTTCTATGTCTCTTGTATTCCTTTTATAGTCGTCTAGCAATATATTCTAGCTAATGTAATGACAAAATGAGAGGGTTGTTATCACTGTCAAATTTGAAACTTCCTTCCTGAAAGGACGATGCGGTTATTAATTACCCATTAACCATGTAATATTTGGGCACTGTGGTTTGTGTTATCTTCTTAAATACACAATATTTCGCATGACATTGGCGTATTTGTCGTCGAAAATTCTAATCAGTTCATTTTATCTATCTTCAGGCATGACCATCACCCATCTGTTTTCATGCATGGTGACCAACTCGTACCCCTATCTCGATTTGTCGTATTGTTCCCTCGAAACTTGAAAATCCAAGATAGTTATTAGCCTTCATATGAAAATAATGAAATCCTTCAAGATTCGGCCTATGTCTCTTCAAAATCCCTGTACTATTATGTACTTCAGTCGATTCGCAATGATTTCATTTGTACGAAATGACAACTCTAGTGATCTGCATATCCGAGAAGATCTCATCACTTGTCATCAAAGGGTAATTTTGTGGAACAACTTGCATTATAATAAGTTTTGCAGGGCTTTGAATGATCCTACTATGCGATGAGGTTGGCTCAATACATTTTGAAGGGATAACGTTCATTAGTCGTATGGTTACGGACTGCGAAGTTTCAAGGATGAGGATTTCTGGGTTAGTACTTTGTTCAGAGAAAACCCACATAAATTATCCTGCACAAAATCTCTTGTGTGGTATGTGGCTCACGGGTTTTTAGTTATGCTCCCAATTCATTTTGTGATCACGATTGGGCATCACCAACAACAGGGTCCCACCAATTATTAAACAACAAAGCTTTGTGGTTCTTCCAAGCACAAAGCCTTGCGATGGAGGTTTGTGGGCACGATTTGGACTTTAAGCATGGATAACCTCTGCAAATATGAGGCCCACAAAGGGATGGATATATTATGGTAGGGTCCACAATGTTGAAGTTCATAGAGGTCATGCTTGCACAGTCTACGGCTCATAGATAATCGAGGAATTACATATTGGAGTCTCTTAGCGACCCCTGCAAAGATTGATGCCTGCAATTTTTGTGTCCTTGTAGAATGCGGTGTTGGGTATGTATTATATTCTTTGCATGTGTGTGTGTGGGTGCATCAGATTCGAAAATGATGTCTAACGATCCCAACATGAACCCAGAAACTAAGAAGATTGTTTATAGTCAGGATGTTATTTTTAGAGAGGTGAAAGATGTTACCAAACAGGAATTCCTACCAAGGCAAGAAGAACCAAAGAAAATAGAGTTTGATTTGGATGAGGCAAAATATGAATCAACTTAAGAAGATGAAGCAAAAGAAGAAGAACCTCATACTCCAATATTGAGGAGATCGGTGAGGGAAAGAAGGCAACCAGAAAGGTATAGTCCACCTGATTTTCGTTCTAATTTTTCTTTATCTATTACTAATGATTATCCCAGAACTATTAGGGAAGCAGTGAATTCAGAGGATAGTAAACTATGGAAAAAGGACATGATTGAAGAAATGGATGCCTTGGATAAGAATGAGGCATGGGATCTAGTTGAGTTTCCAGCTGGAAGAAAATATGTTGGTCGCAAATGGTTTTTTAAGAAGAAGTGTAATGCAGAAGGAAAAGTGGAGAAATACAAATCTCAATTAGTAGCAAAAGGTTATTCCCAGGTAGAGGGAATTGACTTTGGTGAGATTTTTTCTCTTGTTGCCAAGTTCACTTCTATTAGATTTATTTTATCTATTGTTGTTTCTTTTCATATTGAAGTGGAACAGATGGATGTGAAGACATCATTCCTACATGGGGATGTGGAAGAATAAATCTACATGAAGCAGCCACAAGGCTTTGTAGTGACGGGAAAGAAAGAGCTAGTTTGTAAGCTAAAGAAGTCATTATATGGTCTGAAGCAATCACCTAGGATGTGGTACCAAAAGTTTGACACATACATCCTTGTATTGGGATTTGTGAGAAGCGGGGTTGATCATTGTGTATATTCCAAGTAGGTTGGTAATCACTTCATTTATGTAGTGTTGTATGTTGATGACATGTTGCTGGTAGGAAATAACATGGATGTTATCAAGGAGGTGAAATT
>JZKD02S0584195.1:0-11801 GCA_000966675.3 Picea glauca
CCATGTGGAAATCATTGCTGTATATAGCTTTCTGTTTCGTTGTTTTATTTTTCTTTGTTCAATTGAATTTTCAATTTCTGCTGTTTTATTTTATGTCTATCAGAAATAAATTTTTGATTAGTTTTGCCACAACAATGCCATTCTCTAAGTATTGTTGATCAATAACAATAAAGTTTACACAACTGTCACAATGTCCTCCTTTTAGACATTGCTGAAAATGCTTTTTGCTTTCAATACTGCTGTTAGATAGATGATTTGGTCTTTTTCCCTGTTTTCTGCTATCCCTTCTTCCCTCCATCCTGAGATTCAAAAGAGCATATCAGAAAATTTCTCCTTAATACGAAGAAACACTTTTTATTGTGACTGATTGAATGTTATGCATACAGGACCAAACCCCCTCATATATACCATTTTTCATGAGTTATTCCTAAAATCCCATCTCATTATTTCCCTTAAACGATCTTTTCCCACCTGTTGCATAATAATTCTGGTCAATAATTCTTTGATCTATGTTCACCGATCTGCAAAACCAGACATTCTGAGTTCTTAATATGTTGGAAATAGATTTCCCTGTGGAGTCACCATTTTGTTGACACCCAAAAGCACAACATAGGGTACCTGCTTACAAATGGTTGCAATGCCTTATTATTTAATTATATTTAATAATATACTAATAGGTGGGACCCCTTGTTTGACTTATGTGACTATGACGAAGAGACGACACTCATGTTTTATGTGCTTGGTAGCGATATGATCTCTACAATTATTTGCTTTTAAGTTGTTGTCAAAGTAAGTGGCCAAATGATGTTATGGGCGATGTGACTTAAGAAGAAATGATGTTATCTTTATATATCTCTCACAAGTATTATTTAGTTTGACGAAGGATCTAAACTCCATGTTTAAGTTATATGTGTGATATGGTGATTTCATGCTACAAGGATTGCACAAATTGTTTGAACTAGAAGTAAGGTTGAAACATGGTATCCCTAACAAGGTTTTGATATATGCCACATTGGAGTGTTAAATGAAATTTGGTGCATTTGTTAAAGTTTAAGGCTTGGGATATGGTGGTGTATCAAGCTTGCATTAAATTGATTTTGGAATTAGTGGGTTGATGTGCTATAGAGTAGCTTGCTCTTACTGGCTATGGGTTGATGTGCTATATAGTAGCTTGCTCTTACTGGCTATGGATGAATGTGTAAGTGTAGAGACAACTGTTACGAGGAAAATCTCTTTATGGCGAGGGGAAAACCAAAACAGACGGAAATGACTATAGAAATCAACTCTATTCTCAAGTATGCTATGTAAACAAATGTGCTAACAAGACAAGATAAAAGGCCTACTTCATCCAGACGTTTGATGAAGTCCACCATTGAGCACTTGTAATGAGCAACCAGATAAATTGGCAGCCATGTATGCAAAGTCAGTGTGTATTGTAATGAGCAACTAGTTCTTCTAGCTGGTTCCCCATCATTCCACTTCTGGGTTTTTATAATGTATTTCGGCCATCGCAGATACTCCTCTGACCTCACACATTAGGGGGGATCTGTTATAGCAATATTTGCCTCACCCCATGATATCTTGCACAAAGGGCCTTTATCCATTTCCTTATGCAGACTTTTCATCCCTTTTTGCAAATCCCAGAGCTAAAAATACATTTTTTCCACATATACACACCTTTCCTACTATACATCATGCGTATACGTAGGTTGCACCACTACAACCCGCGTACATCGGGAAATGTGCCCAGAATTGAAAAATGGTGTCAGGTTTCCATGTCATGATAGGAGATCAATGATTCTTGGCCTTCAATATACTGGAAACGTTTCGACTCGGCCCTTCAGTTCCACTTGAAGGCGATAAATGGGCCAATTATGAGCTTTGGAAAAGAGGAGAAAGAATTCAACCTTGAGAGAAAAGTTACTCTGGAGGAATTATTCACTTCACATTGAGTTTGCATCCCTTTATCCTTTAAGTTTGAACACAATGTTCAACCCCCGAGCTCTTCCCTTATTGAGTGAGAACTCCATTGTCTCTCTTGCGTGAGCTTGCCTTGGTGGAGGATTGAAGTGGTAGAGGCCCAGCTGGAAGGAACTTAGTTTCTCAGTTTCGAACCGTGCCGACACAAAAGTCTGTAACTTATTCATTTCTGCTGATCATATATTAATAGAAATACTCTTTTCCTGTCCAATTGATATCTTGCAAATATTAAAATTATTATTCCATGGGCGTATTTGTTATGAATGTTAATGGATTATGCTATTGAATGTGATAACATCATATATTATCACCATATGCTTTCTTTTCTTGGTTGTTGAGGACTAGTTGCAGGTATATTGCTTTGGGTCAAGTGCTCAACGATGGACTTCATCGAACGTCTGGACGAGGTAGGCCTTTTATCTTGTTTTTTTAGCACATTTGTTTATATAGCATACTTGATAATAGAGTTGATTTTTGAAGTCATTTTCATGTGTTGTGGTTTTCCCCTAGCCATAGAGAGATTTTCCTCGTAACAATGATGTGCAGTAAATGCACGTTGCTCTAACCTACCTCGAGCCCACCACCCTAGCCATTTCACATTTGGTATTTTGTTGGTTGTTGTTACTCCGCTTGGTTCAGCCGTGGAAGAGGTATACATGATTGGTCGACTCTCCTTGGCAAATTTTTACACACAGGTATGGGATTTCTTGTTGTTCCATCCATGAATATTTCACTCTGCTCTTTAATTAAGTCCACTGTTGGCTCTTGAGTTTTCTCACTGTCTGTGCATTTCCAAAGTTATGATATGTGGATTTTCGACTGTGTATGGATTATTAGTGAAGTTTGGTCTCTATGGAATTTGTATGTGAACTATTCGTATGGAAAACGACGTGGGTATCTCTTACTGTTTGTAGCTTCTTCGTGCTTTACCTGTGAAAAAAGGATATTGTTTGGGAAGTTCTTGGGCCTACCTTGCCTCTGGTTTTCTTTTTGAGATTCCTTTCTGTCCATTAAAAACGTTATCACTGCTCATGGCCTGTGGGTTATTTGGAAACTCTGCCTGTCATTTGATTGTGTGGCTCTCGTGGCTATCGTGCCCGCACCCCTGTATCACTTGTGTAATTATAAATGTGGAATTTTGTGGTGGTGTTAAGATTTTCATGCTCTTTTTGGCTAAACCATCAACTTGGTCAACTCACCCTCCTTCACTGCATTACTATTGATATTTTTATATCAAACCATGTATTTGGAAAAGTGTGGAGGTGGCGAACCCAAAATTTAATAAAGGCACTGTTTGTGCTCATTTTTAGTCATGGGTTTTGTTGATTATTTACCGTGCAGAGTTAGAAAGAATGCTAAGCCCACTTATTTTTTACAGTCGGCCATGTGGAAATAATTGGAGTGATGGAAACATTGCAAAACCATTGTTTAAGGGATACAACCTACTGTGTGTTCAATTTTATACGAAAGGAATACTTCTGTGGATGAGTTATATATGTGTTGAATGAGTTTTGCAAACTCGAATGAAGGGAATTTTGGAAGCATTGTTATTTGAAGTTTCAATTTGGAATGGTGTTATACATAGGGATCCCTTCTCTGTTCACTTTGTGGAACCCTGCAGTGATTTGAAATGTATTGGTGTTGATATCGTGGACCACCGTCTGTTCTTTCATCGACTGTTGGTTGTGATTATTGTGATTATTTTGATGTCGTGTCTCCTTGACTCTGTTGTGCACAAGCTGTTTTATTACTGTCGAATGTTTATTGGGCAATAAATTATGAAATGATTATTGTGAAATGCAATTTCTAAATGCAAATGAACAACCTTAAAGTGAAAACCCAATTCTGGATTTTGGGAAACAAAGTGTTGAGTTTCAATTTTGAAACAACAAGGGTTTTGAATTTTAATTGACGTTGAAGATGGGATTGTTTGATATATTGGAACAATATCCATGGGAGTACTTTCTATTATACCATTTTATGCAAAATACACTCCCCTCATTATCCCAATTGCACTTGTTCACTCCTTGTTCTATGATATTCATTTTTAACAAAGGTCAGTATGGAAATGAAGAAAATTTGAAGCGACAATAATTGATAATTGGTATTCTGGGAGAAGGTTGTATACACAGTTTGATTGTTTTATTGATTTCTTGAACAATATTCGTAAATCTTCCCCCCTCCATGATATTTCTTTACGCTAAATACAAGCCCTCCATACTCCCAATGACCCTATCAATTCCCCATTCGTATGACAATTAATAAATGGATTTTTTATGGATGGATTGCATGCGTCATGTAGTAAATTATAGAGCCAACTCTTGATTTATTTAAGTGGGGTTTCATGTATGGGTTATTAAGAACTTTTCATGACTGGTTTAATATTTCTACGGGATGGGTTTTTTCAGCACGTGCAGTAATGGCCGAAATAATAGAGGCAGAGGTAACTGGCAGCGAGGCTATATAAGGCCTCAGTTTTCTATCCACTTTGATGTTGATCTACAAGAGTTAAATCAACTGTTTCAAGCTGAGGTTTTTCAATTTTGTTGGCCATGGTATATTGCATCCCCGACCTATTAGACCCCCATTTCAACCTCCTCATAATTTTCCCGGCATTCCTATTCCTCCACATGTGTCAATGCGACCCGAAGTCCCTGCTAATGACGGTTGGCAAGAAATTGTCCACTAACCTGTCTCTCACCACCATGGTTGGACCACTGTTTCATTGCCTTTACCACTACTAGTTAATCACAATGGTCCAATTTCTCATGCTGTTTCACTAGTGCAATACTCGCACGCCATCAAAAGATTAAAAAATAATATCCCACAACCTATGCAAGACAAATGAAAAGCAACGGCCTCCCCCCCCAAGTCCATCCATAAAGTCTTCTAAATCTCTGTCTTCACGTCTCCACCTAAAGGATGAATGCTCCCATGTGATCAATGAAATACAACCCCAAGGGTCTAACGAACCAAAGGCTACCCCAGAAAAGTCAAGAGGAGATAACAATGAGAAGAGAAAATATGCCTCACACAACAACAAATATGGAGTTTAAATGATTTTTTTTTTTATGATATTCAGTGATGAAGACAATGTTTACTGATTTTCAACGTATTTTGGACAAGAAGGTTTATTTTGGATATTTTTTTGTGTGGATAAGATGGATACATTGTTTTTTTGGGATAGGGTCTTAAATTTTGTTGATATTTAAATATTCGACTTAAATGATATCCATGGGAGCTAGAAGGGTGTTATATGATGCAAATGATGTTTTGTATTTTATATTTGATGATTGGAAAAGAGAATAATGGGAGTCACAAGGGGTCCCACCTATTTAGTTATTATTAATTAGACCCTTATTTATATATTATTATTAATTATTTCTCCTTAAACTAATTAGTTAAGTTAATTTGACTTAATTAAAGAAAGTAGTTGAACTACCTCAACTTATTGAGAAAGAATAAAGGTTCAATGAGAGGAAGAGACAAAGGGGAATAGAAGGAGAACTATACCTCTAAGGTTTGCTCTCTAGTTAGTGAGATAGCTTCAATTTTCATTCATTTATGAGTTTACTTGAAAGCCTAATTGTCTTATTGACAACATGGTCTTATTGAAGGTAACATGATTCAAAACCGAATCTTACAATTCAACAACTTGTTTTAAAGGTGTTTCATTTATCTTTGATAGTCTATGTATTCTTGTTGGTTTATGAATTAGTTTTCATGGTTGATAAAGAATATCTTGCAAAGTCAAGTGCCAACATTTTGTGGCAAGTTGATCTAGCTCATTAGTTTCATTTTTATTCCACTGTTAGGGTATTTTTGTATGGTTCCCATCGAAGACTTCTAAATTTGAATTTGGTCCATACCCTCACAGGGGTTTGTAAAAGAGAAGTACAGTTTTGTATCTTAGAATGAAATAAAATCAGATTATTGTTCTGTCTCATACATGTGTTTTCATGACTTGGTTCTTCCTTTTGTTTTTGTCTCCATGTTTACTTTATTGTAAAATCTGTATACATTCCTGTAGCTTTGTTTAAATATTATTTTTATACTGCAACATATACAAATCATAAATTCAACCTTGATCCTTTGTAATTAATACTTGTGGATTGAGTGAATTTTTTGAGGCTATAAACCCTGGGTGACGTTCCCAACTATCTTGTCTTAGCCAGGCAAGATCTAAAAATGATTGAGTGAGGTGCTCCATACCTTTTCCTCAACACAACTATGGAGGTAAATTTTGTGAAAATAACATCTCCTTTGTTGATATATGGCTACTTCTCTCAAACAAATCTCCCACTTGGGAAAACCTTCAAAGGATAAGTTTTGTGGGACAGAGCCAATGCACACTTTGTTAACAAGAAGAGGAGAGTAATCCCCATCTTTTCCTACATTTTCCCTTCTCTCGATCGACCTGGGCATAAATTTTTCGTGTAACAGGTTGTCTTTGGCAGGGTGCTTCTATTGAAAATGCTCTACTTGGTTTCATGATCNTTTTCTCACTGTCTGTGCATTTCCAAAGTTATGATATGTGGATTTTCGACTGTGTATGGATTATTAGTGAAGTTTGGTCTCTATGGAATTTGTATGTGAACTATTCGTATGGAAAACGACGTGGGTATCTCTTACTGTTTGTAGCTTCTTCGTGCTTTACCTGTGAAAAAAGGATATTGTTTGGGAAGTTCTTGGGCCTACCTTGCCTCTGGTTTTCTTTTTGAGATTCCTTTCTGTCCATTAAAAACGTTATCACTGCTCATGGCCTGTGGGTTATTTGGAAACTCTGCCTGTCATTTGATTGTGTGGCTCTCGTGGCTATCGTGCCCGCACCCCTGTATCACTTGTGTAATTATAAATGTGGAATTTTGTGGTGGTGTTAAGATTTTCATGCTCTTTTTGGCTAAACCATCAACTTGGTCAACTCACCCTCCTTCACTGCATTACTATTGATATTTTTATATCAAACCATGTATTTGGAAAAGTGTGGAGGTGGCGAACCCAAAATTTAATAAAGGCACTGTTTGTGCTCATTTTTAGTCATGGGTTTTGTTGATTATTTACCGTGCAGAGTTAGAAAGAATGCTAAGCCCACTTATTTTTTACAGTCGGCCATGTGGAAATAATTGGAGTGATGGAAACATTGCAAAACCATTGTTTAAGGGATACAACCTACTGTGTGTTCAATTTTATACGAAAGGAATACTTCTGTGGATGAGTTATATATGTGTTGAATGAGTTTTGCAAACTCGAATGAAGGGAATTTTGGAAGCATTGTTATTTGAAGTTTCAATTTGGAATGGTGTTATACATAGGGATCCCTTCTCTGTTCACTTTGTGGAACCCTGCAGTGATTTGAAATGTATTGGTGTTGATATCGTGGACCACCGTCTGTTCTTTCATCGACTGTTGGTTGTGATTATTGTGATTATTTTGATGTCGTGTCTCCTTGACTCTGTTGTGCACAAGCTGTTTTATTACTGTCGAATGTTTATTGGGCAATAAATTATGAAATGATTATTGTGAAATGCAATTTCTAAATGCAAATGAACAACCTTAAAGTGAAAACCCAATTCTGGATTTTGGGAAACAAAGTGTTGAGTTTCAATTTTGAAACAACAAGGGTTTTGAATTTTAATTGACGTTGAAGATGGGATTGTTTGATATATTGGAACAATATCCATGGGAGTACTTTCTATTATACCATTTTATGCAAAATACACTCCCCTCATTATCCCAATTGCACTTGTTCACTCCTTGTTCTATGATATTCATTTTTAACAAAGGTCAGTATGGAAATGAAGAAAATTTGAAGCGACAATAATTGATAATTGGTATTCTGGGAGAAGGTTGTATACACAGTTTGATTGTTTTATTGATTTCTTGAACAATATTCGTAAATCTTCCCCCCTCCATGATATTTCTTTACGCTAAATACAAGCCCTCCATACTCCCAATGACCCTATCAATTCCCCATTCGTATGACAATTAATAAATGGATTTTTTATGGATGGATTGCATGCGTCATGTAGTAAATTATAGAGCCAACTCTTGATTTATTTAAGTGGGGTTTCATGTATGGGTTATTAAGAACTTTTCATGACTGGTTTAATATTTCTACGGGATGGGTTTTTTCAGCACGTGCAGTAATGGCCGAAATAATAGAGGCAGAGGTAACTGGCAGCGAGGCTATATAAGGCCTCAGTTTTCTATCCACTTTGATGTTGATCTACAAGAGTTAAATCAACTGTTTCAAGCTGGGTTTTTTCAATTTTGTTGGCCATGGTATATTGCATCCCCGACCTATCAGACCCCCATTTCAACCTCCTCATAATTTTCCCGGCATTCCTATTCCTCCACATGTGTCAATGCGACCCGAAGTCCCTGCTAATGATGGTTGGCAAGAAATTGTCCACTAACCTGTCTCTCACCACCATGGTTGGTCCACTGTTTCATTGCCTTTACCACCACCAATTAATCACAATGGTCCAATTTCTCATGCTGTTTCACTAGTGAAATCCTTGCACGCCATCAAAAGATTAAAAAATAATATCCCACAACCTATGCAAGACAAATGAAAAGCAACAGCCTCCCCCCCCAAGTCCATCCATAAAGTCTTCTAAATCTCTGTCTCCACGTCTCCACCTAAAGGATGAATGCTCCCATGTGATCAATGAAATACAACCCCAAGGGTCTAACCAGCCAAAGGCTACCCCAGAAAAGTCAAGAGGAGATAACAATGAGAAGAGAAAATATGCCTCACACAACAACAAATATGGAGTTTAAATGATTTTTTTTTTTATGATATTCAGTGATGAAGACAATGTTTACTGATTTTCAACGTATTTTGGACAAGAAGGTTTATTTTGGATATTTTTTTGTGTGGATAAGATGGATACATTGTTTTTTTGGGATAGGGTCTTAAATTTTGTTGATATTTAAATATTCGACTTAAATGATATCCATGGGAGCTAGAAGGGTGTTATATGATGCAAATGATGTTTTGTATTTTATATTTGATGATTGGAAAAGAGAATAATGGGAGTCACAAGGGGTCCCACCTATTTAGTTATTATTAATTAGACCCTTATTTATATATTATTATTAATTATTTCTCCTTAAACTAATTAGTTAAGTTAATTTGACTTAATTAAAGAAAGTAGTTGAACTACCTCAACTTATTGAGAAAGAATAAAGGTTCAATGAGAGGAAGAGACAAAGGGGAATAGAAGGAGAACTATACCTCTAAGGTTTGCTCTCTAGTTAGTGAGATAGCTTCAATTTTCATTCATTTATGAGTTTACTTGAAAGCCTAATTGTCTTATTGACAACATGGTCTTATTGAAGGTAACATGATTCAAAACCGAATCTTACAATTCAACAACTTGTTTTAAAGGTGTTTCATTTATCTTTGATAGTCTATGTATTCTTGTTGGTTTATGAATTAGTTTTCATGGTTGATAAAGAATATCTTGCAAAGTCAAGTGCCAACATTTTGTGGCAAGTTGATCTAGCTCATTAGTTTCATTTTTATTCCACTGTTAGGGTATTTTTGTATGGTTCCCATCGAAGACTTCTAAATTTGAATTTGGTCCATACCCTCACAGGGGTTTGTAAAAGAGAAGTACAGTTTTGTATCTTAGAATGAAATAAAATCAGATTATTGTTCTGTCTCATACATGTGTTTTCATGACTTGGTTCTTCCTTTTGTTTTTGTCTCCATGTTTACTTTATTGTAAAATCTGTATACATTCCTGTAGCTTTGTTTAAATATTATTTTTATACTGCAACATATACAAATCATAAATTCAACCTTGATCCTTTGTAATTAATACTTGTGGATTGAGTGAATTTTTTGAGGCTATAAACCCTGGGTGACGTTCCCAACTATCTTGTCTTAGCCAGGCAAGATCTAAAAATGATTGAGTGAGGTGCTCCATACCTTTTCCTCAACACAACTATGGAGGTAAATTTTGTGAAAATAACATCTCCTTTGTTGATATATGGCTACTTCTCTCAAACAAATCTCCCACTTGGGAAAACCTTCAAAGGATAAGTTTTGTGGGACAGAGCCAATGCACACTTTGTTAACAAGAAGAGGAGAGTAATCCCCATCTTTTCCTACATTTTCCCTTCTCTCGATCGACCTGGGCATAAATTTTTCGTGTAACAGGTTGTCTTTGGCAGGGTGCTTCTATTGAAAATGCTCTACTTGGTTTCATGATCYTAATAATTMTCCTTTCAAATCTCTTCCTCTAATAACTGTCTAAKGTATTTGGATCTCGCAGAATAATGCCCTTTTTGAAGACAAATTGTCTCCTTCAGATAGAATTGCAATAATTAGCTACTTAACTATCCTGCATCTTTTCCTCAAAGAAAAACAACTTCGACTCAACGCCCAATTGTTGAATGTGTAATCCAAAAAGATAAACTATGGGTTTTCTTTGATGGTGTAGCCCAGGGTTTCCCCTCTTAAGGAGGACATGCAATATTATACACCTTGAAGAGTCCTCCATTGTTTCTTTTTCCACCAACCTAGGAGCAACCACAAACAACTATAGTGAATTCATGGCCTTAAAGCTTTTACTACCTATGGAAAAAGAAAAAAATATTTAGAGGCTGCATATCTACAAGGACTCCCAGTTTGTCATTAATTGCATGAATGGATCCAATCATCTTCATACTTATTCTCTTCAACCTTTGTTTGAAGAAATCAAGTGTATCACATCCTCGTTTTTCTCGTGTCTCATTCACCCATGTCTATAGGCACATGAATACAAAAGTGGACATGCTCTCCAAAGTTGGATTAGGGATGGACTTCGGCTGTTGGAAGGTCTGGGAAAAGGATCCACATGATCCTTGGATTTTTTTCACAACTCTTGGATCAATATCTGATTGAGTAGTGTCTCTAGCCACAAAATTTTGACCTGCTACTATTTGACATCTTACAATGCTCTTTTTGTAACTTTTGTATCTAGATCACTTTAGTTGGGGTCTTTTTTATCTGATAATGTTCAGATGAGTGAACTAGAGTTTTTTCTCTGGGAAAAATTGTTGATGGGTATTTATGGACATTTTTTTGTTAATAAGTAATTTTGAACATGTATGCTCCTGAACCACAGTGCTACTCAGCCACAAGAATGCCTACAACATATATATTGATGTAATTTTGTGTCTCTGTAAATAAAATTACTTGTTATTTTTCCTTGGAAAATTTTTAGAGATAGAGAGGTAGATTCTATAGATCTTCCCTTTTAGATGTTTTGTTTTTAAATATGTATTTCACTTATACACAATATTAAAGCCACAACGTTGCCTCCATGGAAATTTATTGCTCGTGATGTTCAATGGGTGTGGCATAGGATGATCATGAACAATATATTAAGGTTAAATTTTACTGAAGAAAGATTATGTAGGTGAGGCACACTTGTTGCTACAAACTGATGAAGGACACATAACAAGATCAAAATTCTATGAGTGTAAATATTTTGAGAATTTGTGAGTGAGGTTAATCGTTCATAACATTGTGAGACTGCATTTGGCATATTCTTAATCACAGGAGATGTAGAAACAAACCACATTCATCACAACACTAACAAATCTCAAATAACACCTGACGAAGAAGAGACACATTTCAGTTTTGAAGAGAGACATTTAATCTGTGTGAGGGAAGCAACAAGAACTTAAAACTCAACCAAATGAGACCAAAGACTACAACATCCTCAAATTTGTACACAAAGGACAAGTGCAAAAGTCTTGACATTGTTGTTTCTCAAAGAGGTAGTGAAAAAAGTTAAGAGATTTTTGGGTTCAACTCATAATAT
>JZKD02S0584228.1:0-16119 GCA_000966675.3 Picea glauca
TTACCAAGAGTAAAGTAGATTCAAATCTCTACTTCAAGATCATGGAGAATGAACCAGTAATACTATTACTGTATGTGGATGACTTATTCTTAACTGGAGAAGAAAATCTCATCGCCGAATGTAAACAGAGACTTGTCGCAGAATTTGAAATGAAAGACCTTGTCCTAATGCATTGCTTCTTAGGTCTTGAGGTATGGAAGAGTCCGAAAAGAATCCTCCTTAACTAGGGGAAGTACATGGTCGAAATTTTGAAGAGATTCGACATGCTAGAATGTAAGTCCATGAATACACCCATGGAAGCAAAGCTGAAGCTGTTGGTCAATACTTCGTCAGATTTGATAGATGCCACTCTGTACAGATAGATTATTGGATCGTTGATGTACCTAATGAACACCAGACCAGACAGGAAAGTCAATTTCTAAATTACATGCAGGAAATTCTTCTACTATACCTTTGTTATGCATAGCTCGAAGTCATTTTTCTCCTATGTGTCCCATCCTCTCGTGCCATAGCATGGTCGGGTCGATTTTATGATGACTTGTCAAGTCAAATTGAATTAACTCATCCCAAGTTGAGTCGAGTCGATTTGAAGTCGAGTAGACTTCAGGAAAAACAATTTTGTTTCATCCAGTCAAATCGACACTCCCTAGTAACTTGTATAGGGTTCCAATCCAAAATCCTTTCATTAAGACCATCGCACCTCTGACCATATTGCATGAATCCTTTTGAAATAGAGTGTGCAACCTTGCATCACTCATCTTGTTGACAGATATCATGTTTCTATCCAAACCCGGAATGTGTAGCACACCTAGAAGGGTTCTACTCCTCTCACCTTACAATATCATTCGAACTCTTCCTCATCCAAAAATTTTGGTTGTTGAGTCGTACCCCAAGAACATGTATCCTCCTTCATATTGTTCATATTCGCATAACCATTCTCTATGTGGTGTCATATGATAGAATTCTCTTGAGTCGATCAACCAAACATATTGATCCGACTATGTACTAGTTGATGCCAGGTACACATCGCCTCCCTTATATGGATTCGTCTGCCTCTCAGTTGACTGCTTCTAATCGGATCTTGTACTGAATTCCATTTCCTTCAACTTGCAACCCCTTTTGTAATTCCCATATTTACCGCATTTACAACATCTTCTTGTCAACTGAATAAAGGATTTAGATCTACCATTCGACTTAGACTTTCTATCAAAGAATTTTCCTTTATCTTTGTCAACCAGACGACCTCTCACCACTAAAGCATCTTTGGTCGATCCTTCCATGTTCTTCCTTCTCATTTATTTTGAAAGTAGAGATGCAACCACGTCTTCTAACACCAATGTGGTTGTATTACTCCTTATAGCCATGACTAAGTTATCCTAGGAGTCTAGAAAAGAACATAATAGGGTAATACATTTCTCCTCCTCAATTATTTTAATATCCATGGACGATAATGAGCTTATAATGGTATAAAATGCATTTAAATGCTCAATCACTGAAATTCCCTCACTCATCCTCAGAAGATATAGTTTTTTTCTAAGAAAAAACTCATTTACCAAGGATTTTGACTAGTACAAGATCCCCAACTTGTCCCATAGTTTCTTGGCCGAATCTTCAACTAAGACATTCAACAGTACCGAATTTGCAAGACAAAGTCAAATCGTACTCCTTTCTCTCCTTTCGAGTTTCTCCCATTCTTTCGTCAACATACTTGTCGGCATGGTACCTGGCCAGAATTTTGTCCATTGTTCTCGATATATAAAGAGATATTCAATTTTAAGCTTCCAAAGCTCAAAATTCTGGCCATTGAATTTTTCGATCTTTATTCTTGAGTTTCTCGCCATTCTTTAATACAATTCTTTAAAGATTTCTAACTTACGATTCTTACTGAACCTAGGGTTTAGCTCAGATCCAAAGTTGTTAAACTAATATCTGATACCACATGTTATTAAATTATGAACACTTCCACATTAAACCTAATAGAAGAGAAGAAGAAATATTTAATCAAGAAAGTAAAGGACAAAACAAACACACAGTACACAAAGATTTTACCATGGAAACCCAAACTGGGAAAACCAACATTCCTTGAGATTTGTGTTCTCTTGTGGTCACATTCATTCATAATAAAAGGTTAAATGTCTAACCTTGGTCCACACCTAAGACAAAATCGACATCATACCCTTTTTCTTACACAAGAACAACCCTGTAGCCAATTCGGATTACATCTACATGACCAGCAACCTCTATGATTTCATCCAAAGATTAACTTTTATAGCATTACAACACACCTTATTTATAGGATTTACAGTAGGAAAATACCTAAAGAAAAGGCACCCGAAAACAGTTACAGATCCATGTAGATCATTGGCTACAAATCCCACGAATCTCGGCATTCTGTTACAGTCGAATACCAAGTTAGATTACCAGTCGACCTTCATTTGGTCTTTAGTCAGTTGCCACACGCCCGCCTGTCAACCTCTTGTTGGTTGACCTCTTCGAATTTTTTTCGATGTCTTCGACCTTCGACTTCAACTTTACCAGTTGAACCACCTCGACCTTCGACTTCGAATTTACCCAATCAAACCACCTTGACCTTCGACTTCGAATATTAGTTGATCCACCTCGACTAGACTTTCGCTGCAAAGAATATAACAACCCAACACTTTTAACATCAATGATAAATTAGAGCCTTCTCGGCAAAAATAGCTTATTGAGATGCTAAAGAAACATAGTCGTGCATTTTCTTAGGACTACAACAATATTTAGGGAATCCACCCTAATTTGTGCACTCATTGCATCTATATTAAAGAGGGCTCCTGACCCATATGACAACCTCAACAAAGGATGAATCCCTCTTTGAAGGAAATAGTCAAAGAAGAGGTGCAGAAGCTCCTTGATGTGAATTCCATTTACCCAATATTCAATAGTAAGTGGGTTTCACCCCTTGGTTATCATACCAAAGTAGAATGGTAAATGGCATATCTATGTTGACTACAGGGACTTGAATAATTCCACCCTAAAGGATTACTTTCCATTACCATGTATTGATCAAGTTCTGGATACCTTGTAGGAAATAAGTTCTTCTATTTTCTCGACGGATTCAATGGCTATAATCAAATACAAATTTCCCCTAAGGACCAAGAGAAAACTACCTTCAATTACCCTTGGGGAACTTACACTTATCGAGTACTGTCGTTTGGGTTGTGTCACACTCTAGCTACCTTCCAAAGGGTTGTCTTAGGGATATTCTCTGACTTGACCAATTATTGTGTGGAAACCTACATGGATGGTTGTTGACTAGAAAACTCACCACTAGTTATATAGCCTCCAAAAGGTTACAAGGCTTACTTAAAAAACTTATTATGATAAATATAATAAGTAGGTGGAACCCCGTAGAAGAGAAAACAAGTGAAGTGTTTATTTTCAATTATTCCTAAGATGATAGTACGTGTGTGAAAATTTCGGAAGGATAATCTATGTTTATGAGATGCCTTTTTAATTATCCAGCTCCATTATGAGATTTGCTTGGTTGCATATGGAAGATTGAGATCATTTTCAAAAGGTTTTCATATTACATACACCTATGCTCATGAAGTGTCATTACCTTATGATTATATCCTTGAGGCATTTATATGTTGTAACCATAGGACTGAATATTTTAATTTTAAAAGGTTTGTTATACTCTCCAAGTTTCATCATAATTCATGTTTAGAGGCATATATTACAAGAAACAATGGATACATAGCAACAAACATATGTTATATGCCATATGAAATGGTTATTTTTGAACTATATGTTACAGGGTTGTTTTATATAAAAGATGGAGTATTCAAACTCACATAACATGTGGTATATATGAGTTTTGGGTCATGATATGAAATGTTGTCCACGCTTTGGTTTATGTTATACATTGGATGTACCATCCAACATATGTGAATGGTTTGTAGTATAAATTTGGTTTAAATGATGTTTAAAACCCTAGTTGGGATTTGGGTCATCATTCGATGGTTATAATGGCATGACAATGGTGATGTGATTTATATGTATTTAGCGCATGGCCCTCCTACTTCCCTGGCACTTGTTCTTGTTTTTGGTTGGTTGTCTTGGCACATGATTGGAAAGTGGAAATATGACTTGGAAAGGGTTTTTTTACATGTAAATTTTGGTTAACGTGAGGTCACCCATGCATTGAATTCACAAGGACGTGGGCATTAACCCACCATCTTGAATATACTACCCTCATTGTAAAGTTTAGCATTTCATTATCATTGCTCTTAGGAGAGGTTACAGTCTAAACCTAGTAAGAAGGCTCAGCCCAAGTGGTTTGATAACTGTTTGCACCCGTTTTTGCAACTATTTAAAGCACTTGGTTGTAGCTATGCAAGCACCAGCTCATTTATTCATCAAATGTGTTTTATCTGCAATTATAATTTATGGTGGCTCTATTTGGACTAGTTTTAAGTATGTTTTCCTTCCTCGATATTTCATTATAATAAAGAATTTTCAAAATGAACCTCTATATCATTCATTCACCCACTTTCCATCTTTTTTTGCTGCAATATTATCAGTACATATTATTATGGAGTTAACCAGCTGAGTTTATAAAGAATAAGGCTTGGGTTCGAATTATTTGGGTGTTATTTTGGTTTGACAATGATATTCTAGACAAATACTCAAGCTTTCTCAGTTGTTTGTTGACTGGGAAATAAGTAATGGTTAAGAACATGTGTTTCCTCTTAAGAGGTCAAAAGTTCAAATCCAGAGGGGGGTAGTGTATGTATACCTTCGTAGACTTTACCAGTCAAATCGTCGGGCAGAGGGGGGTCCCTTGTCCCACAAACAAGGGGGTCTCATACACCAATTTGGTGTGTTGCTTGGCCGTGACCTTAAAAATAGATTATTATTATTATTATAATTGAAGTAAAATTTTGTGGGTTCATGATAGATTTTTAAGAAAATCAAAACCCATAAAACTTGAGGCTTTATCATTCAATACTATGTTAATATACATTTGATTTGGAGTCTTGTTAAATATGGTTTCAAAACTGCATGCAATTTTTTTTGCCAAGCCAAAATCATTTTTGAAACCCGGACCTAATAGTCATATGTCAAATCCCTTTCATCGAAGTTTTGAATATATGGTTCATAAAGGCATGTGGTTGAGGAATATTTCATTGATTTGAGTTATGGTGTTCAAATTTTCTTTTTCCTGGTTCAACTCATTTTGAACTCTACCATTTGAGTTTATCCTTGCTTATACTCTTGTTGAATATGAATTCAAAGTCGCTTATGTTCTTATGTGTCAAGTATAGGGTTGGATTTTAAAACCCCATCCTAAACTTTACTATGAATATGTTATGCTCGAGTTTTGAACTCACTATGATATAATACATCCTTTTGCAAGTTTCAGAAACATGCAATATAGACAACAATTTTGACTTATGAATGATGGGTTTGCAATCTGTGTTCAAATGAAGAAATTCCAAATACGATTATGCGATTGATTATGGTGATGGGTTTAAGTGGTTTAAATTTTGAAGAAACTATGTTTTGATACTATAGGACACTCAATTTAAATAAATGTGAATGTGCATTTATTAATTAGTATGATACATGTTTATATACATTGATGTGACAATTGGATTCAATGTCCAAGGTCTCTTGGACTCCAGATGACCATTACACAAACTTGACTATTCCTTGGGTGAGTAACCCTAATAGATTACATTTCCACCCTTAATCCAAAGGGGTGTATATATGAGTCCAAGGTGAGAGTTGATATATGAAAGTGGGTCGCTGAAATCTAGAAGTGTGCAGTTGTTGATGATTGAATGTGCTCTCTAAATCTAGTGGTTTTGGGATGACCACAAACCAAATGGATAGCAGAAGTTGATGTCTTCTACTAAATGGAGGTGGTGGTTTAAGGAAGACCACAAACCAATATGGTGGTTTAAATATGACCACAAACTTTGGAACCCTTCTCTAGGCTCAATGGTTCCCGGAACATTTCCCAAGTTAGCTAGAAGTTGAAGTTGATGTCTTCTTCTAAGTGGAAGTGCTCTCGATGTTGGTTTCAATATGACCACAAACTGTGATGTAGAATTTGAAATTCTTCTACCAAGTGGAGGTTTAAGGAAAACCACAAATTGTTGTCTAGCAAAAGTTTTAGGCCTTCTACTAAGTGGTGGTTTAAGGAAAACCACAAATCAACCATGCTCGCTTGTCACGTTGTCTTGTTGTCTCTCAATTGATAATACTTCAAAACTGGAAGCCTCACTATCAATCATTGATGTTTTCCCCCCCTATCACAGACAAGGTGAGATGATGAAAATATGTCCATTGCAAGATGCTTCAATACTCTAGAGTGAATTCTACGGTATGATTGAGATATCTTCTTGGCTATTGATGACCATCACCAAGAAGGAATCCATTCATAGTGGTTCTTTACCCTTGCAATGGTATTGCATTTGAAACACCTATCTAAAAGATGATTATGATATCCACAATGCTCGCAAGGATGAATATCGAAGCACTGATCCTCCATATGGCCAAGTCATTGACAATGTTGGCATATCAAAATCTTCTCTTGAACTGGAGCAGGTGAATGTGAAATTTCTTAAAGGATTCCAACACTCTTGAACAGATCGGTTTGGTGTAATCTGAAATATGAAAGGTTACATCCTTTTCATATATGATACATGATCTATGCTTGTTATTTATTATTTCCTCCCAAGGTATGATTATTGGCTTGGAAAGAGGAAGCTAAGCTTCTAGAAATGTCTCACTGAGTTTTTCTTGTGCTTGCTATTGGTCTGAATCAACCTTAGCATCTTCTTCATCTTTGAAAAGAGGGTTATGAACAAGGATGGGTTCAGAATGTTGTCAAAGATTATGTTGTTCAAGTGCATCGTGAAGAAGTCAAGTCTAAGTTTGCAACAATGTTGCTTTGTCTTATGAAACTTGCAAGCAGGTCATAACAGACTGCAAAGTTTATTTGTTAATAGTGATTGTATTGTTCACAGAAGAGAGGATTAGAGTGTTCACTAACTCTAATAGTTCCTCAACTCGAGCCATAGCTCAGACCTCACAAGGTTTCTTGCAACTCCCCCATTTACCAATGAGAGTACAAAATGTAAGCTCAACTATGCAAACTCAGTAAATGAAGGGTGTTGGCTTCTACCAAAAATGCACCGGTTTATAGAGAAACACAAATAAACTTACAATAAAACTATTTGCAAATTATGTGTTTGCAACTGATACAAGATGATGTGACTTTGGAATAAATGATAACTTTGAGATCGAATTAAGTACCTCGTCAATGGCCTAAACAAGAATGTTCAATTTGACTGCCTCAATCCATGGAATGAAAAGCACCTTACACACATAGAGAATAGAGAAAATCACTTGAATGCTCAATTTACATATAATTTTGGCATATGAAATGAAATATTAGCATTCAATCATAGTGAGGTTGGAACGCACGAGATGACTTCTTGTCAACGGGTCTCTGTGCTCTCATCTTGAAAAGGCATGACTCCTCACACAAAGTAAGACTAGGTGGTCTTCCAAAATAAGATGATTCCAAGGCAGGACCAAATGATAACTTCTAGAAACAACAGCATCTTCAATGATAATGATGTGGCTTTTGGTTACAATCTTAGAGTTGAATTCTAGGAGCAGTTAAAACAGTTCACAACATAGACAAAAATTTGCATCTTTTCATTCCATCATCACAAAGAAGCAACCTCAAAAACACTGTTCAAATGGGCTCTTCACACGAAATGCTTATGTGCAACACAAAATATCTCAAGGGAGCTTGTAACCCAATGATGAAAGTGATGAGCCAACAACTCCAGGATCGATAGATGCAATGGGTGATGTAGTAGGGTGTGCATGGAAATCGATAAGTTACTACTGTGAGATAGTACCTTGCCTTTTCTTGCACGCTTTTGTCATGCTACATAATGATTTCTCTTACAGAAATGAGGTGGGCGAGTTCCATTTCTTTGACTCTCACCATAGATCTTGTCAAATACCCACGGTCAACAAACACTCCACCAGAACTAGATAAACGTGAATGCACCAATATCAGAGCCCGTGAAGGGAGATTCACGTCTTGGAGCAAAGACCATAGGGTTGTAATCCAATGCAGTGGTCGAAATGTAGTGAAATTTCAATGGAAAATCATGTGCACGAGTTCCTTCTTGCGCAAAACCCTAATTCATGTATTCTAGGGTTTGGACGAGAACAAATTAGCCACCAAATTTCAAGCACAGTGGAGAGTAAACTTTCTGCTGCCCAAACTGTTTGAACAACCTCACGGATTGCTTGGTATTCTCACGCTCGTTACAGGTCGAAAAGATCAACATTTGCAAATCTTATGGGCTGGAAAAATAAACATTGGCTATTGACTGTATTCCCTTCGCGGACTTAAAAGCATTTCCGAGGTAAATGAGTCCCCGACCTCACCGTACGCGTGGTAAGATCACGTCTAACTTCTGTGTGAAGTGGCCTGCCCCTGGATCTAAACGGTTTTCCGGCTTTCAATATTCTAGCTTCTGGATTGTTGGCATGGAAGGTGTTCGACTAGCTACGGTTCTGCACGTGAGAGTGGCAGATGAAATTTGGAACGACGCCAATAGACCAAGGTGGATGGTTACGAAAACTAGGGTTTCAGATACCAACCATCAATAAAGTTTCAACCAGCTAGAGCATGACTTGATGACAAAAGACTAGAAAGGAATCCATCAGAGTGCCAAAGGTCACTAGATAGAGGCGTTTCTGCAAACACTCATGGAATAAACCAGACAGAAAATCAGCTATGGACAATTACCATAGCGAAAAGGCAAAAAAACTATTGGCTTTGATACCATTGTTAGAGACACGAAATAGATCCTGATATTTCCTTTATTAATCCATATGATATATATATACATTTGGATGAACTTTGGATTCATGGTCTCTTGGACTCTTGATTACTCTTCATACATACTTGACTGTTCACATTTAGTATGGTCAGTAACCCTAACCCTAATTGATTAGGTTTCCAACAGATACTATGAAAAGATCGCCTAACCCTAATTGATTACGTTTCCAACAGATACTATGAAAAGATGGGTCATATGATGACGCATAAAACTTGAACTATATAAGTTCTATTTAAAACATTTTTCATTATTTTATTCATCAACACCTCCTAGAGGAGCTAAGTAAGGCTTCAAGCATAGTGTTGATGTAAAGATTGTTAATTAGAAATCATTCTATGTGGTTAATTATAATCAAGAGTATGAAACATAATAAAAGTTTTATTTGTTTTTATATATGGCATCAAACCCTTTTATTGTATCACTTTTTAGGTATTATCCCATGAAGTTTCAAATCATATATCATTTAATGTCATATCCCCTTTGTTATATAAATAGAAAATGGTTTTAAAAGAAGAGTTTCAGGGCAATTTGGCATATATAATATGTTTGATGATAGCCATAAACAATTTTAAAGGATGAGTGAAGAATGTGATGATAGTTTTGCATGTATGATTTGAATGTATCACTTTCCAAGCATTATTCCATGAAGTTCTAAATCATATATCATTTAATGTCATATCCCCCCTGTTATATAAATAGAAAATGGTTTTAAAAGACGAGTTTTGGGGAAATTTGGTATATATAGTATGTTTGATGATAGCCATGATGAGTGAGGAATATGATGATAGTTTTGCATGTATGACTTGAAGCTTGGTTGACACAAAATTTGGATATAAATATTGTGAAAAAGTATGGGAAGACTGAAATAAAATATTGTTAGATTATGAACATGCATCATACACTCCTATCATTTGATTTCACTTTACATTCATTACAAACCCTTTTCATTTCTCCCAAATTCATTATTTATCCCATTTCTAAGTAGATGATAATTGTCGATTTGTGGAGATATAAGTGATGCATGGTTTTGCAAAAGATGTGCAAAAGAAGAAAATATTGTAGAGTTCATTCTTCATTGACTCCTTTTTCTCTTTGTTTCTTGCATGCTTGATTGCTAGTTGACTCAAAGTCACTTTTAAACTATATATTACGCAAGATAATATTTGATGTTACACTAGCTATAAGTTGTATATACTAACTTAGTCTTTATGATCATCTAGATGAGTTTCTTCAGCAGAGTTAGTTATAATAGAGGAAACAAAGATAACAGGGGAAATAGAAGAAATTGGAATAGAGGGGAAAATGTTGGTTGGAAAATAGATAAAAACAAAAGACTCGGGTTTTCTATCCACTTCGATGTTGATTCTGAGGAGTTCAACCAACTCCTACAAATTGGTTTTCTAAGCATAGCTAACCAAGGACATTTTCAGCCTACTCCACCGCCTATCAGACCTCCATTGCAACCCCACCCCAACATTTATGGAATTCCTATACAACCTCATGTGTCTATGCAGCCTGAGACTTATGCCAATGATGGTTGGAATCCTATGATTCCCAATTCTCCACCTTGTTTCAATGGCTAGCCCATTGTTTCATTACCATTACCTCCACAACTTTGTCCCGAGCATCCAATCCACCAAATTGCTTTAGTGACCTCACAAGTTCACTCTACTCATATACCCAAGAAATTTAAAGCCTTAACTCTATATCATAAACCAAGCAGAGGAAAATGGTCTGCAATCTCAATTAGTTCAGGTTCCTCAGGTACCTTCGCCTATACAGTTAATTCCCTTCCCCTAAAACCCGATGATGAATAAATAAATATCACTTTTAGTTATATTCATCTTGAACTATCCACAAATGAATATAAGAAACCATGCAAGGACTATTTACAAGTGCATAGGTGGTTTCATCAGAAGGCAGTGAGCAGAGGAGGATAACCTCTTGCAAAAAATATATTTTTTGAATTTATGTTATACTTTTTATTTCAGTTTGACAGTTGGACATATTTACACTTATATTGGGGACAACAAACAACTTGATCTTTTTTTTGCATAATTATGATATTTTGGGAGGCACAAGTGTATTTATGGCATGCCTATTTTTTATTTGTTTGATGTAAATATGTTTTATAATGATGAGATGGCATGGCAAGGATATTAAAATATGGAGGAATAGGGGAATATTGAAAATTTAAACTAATAAAGAGTTGTGTAGGGGTTCCCACCTATTAGTTATTATTTATTATTATCCTTTATCATTCTTTAATAAAGTTGTTCTATTTAATTAAAATTGTTTAAACTTCTAACTAAAATTAGTTAGTTGAACCACTTAAACTATCTGATTGAAGAATAAAAATAGAAGGAAAACAAGGACACGGGCATGAAAGAATAGACAAGCAATTATGATAAAGGTTTGCTCTTGCTCTAAAGTGATATTTTATTCATTATTCATTCATTTATGAATTACATATAGATGAATCCTCTTGTTCATAGCAAGTTTATACTAAAGTTGGCAAGAAGAAGGACTAAGAAGCATAGATATTTGATATGCTTCAAAAGGTCATTCATTTGTATCGATAGTCTGTTAATTGTAATTTGATTTCTAAATTAGTTTTCTGTGTTGATTAGAATTATTTTGCATAGTTAAGACGATGATGCATCTATGGCTTGGTTGATCCAGCATTTATTATGGTCTTGGTCTTTTCTTTGAAGAAATCAATTGTCTATGTGTGATGTAAAATTTCACCTTAGACTTCTAAGTCTAACTTTGGTCCTTACCCTCACAGGGGTTTGAAAATAGAGATTTTATTGTAATTTGGAATTGAAATCAATAAAATCATATTATGATTTTGGTCTCACTTTTGGATCTATGTGTAATGTTATTTCATGTTTGTTTTCTTTAAAATTGTCTTTTATAAATCTATTTACAATTATTGCGTCACTTTTTCTATTTTCATTTATTGAAACACTTAATTATAAAGTTAGCATCAAGCCCAAGTACTCATTGCTTGAGGGATGATTGAAAATTTTGATTAGGGTATAAACATAGGGTGATAATCTCGCCTATCTCACCTTAGCCTTGTGAGATTCGAAAATGTTGGTATCAAGACCTATATTCATTTTTCATCAACAATGGCTTCACTGCGTATGGAGATACCTTTCAGGAAGCCTTGGACAACCTAGAAAAGGTCTTGATCAGATTCCAAGAAACAAACCTCTCTCTTAGCAATGAAAAATGTCACATGATTTGCACTAAGGGAGTTGTGCTAGGACAACACATAGCACCTGCATGGATCTAAGTGGATCCCACCAAAATAGAATTTATCCTTGGGCCTCCAGTTCCCACAACCCAGAAGGATGTCCACAGTCTTTTAGGTAATGTGGGATACTACTGAAGGTTCACATAAAACTTTACAAATTTAGCATCGTCCCTACTTCAATTACTCACAAAGACTATAGAATTCTACTATAATGACTAATGTCTAGTTGCATTTGAATCCTTAAAGGAGAAACTATCAATTGCATCAATATTCCAGGGTCCAAATTGCTCCCTACCTTTCCATATCTCTACAGACACTTTATACACAACCATTGAGGCTATCTTTGGGTAGAAAGAGGAGCAACGAGCTTATGCCATCTATAACATTGGTAAGAATCTCACCCCTACTGAAAAGAATTATATTATAACTGAAAAATAGTTTATTGTTGGTGTATATGTCATTAATAAGTTTCATCATTATATCACGGGTTACTCTGTATATGTGCATATTGACCACTCTTCCATCCGCTACCTCATGAACAATCCTATCACTAATGGCAGAGTGACCAAGTGATGTTTTTATCACAAGAGTTTGGCATCTCAATTATTGATAAGCCAAGGAGGGAAAACATGGTTGTTGACTTCCTCTCTAGGATTACCAATGAAGGAGAAGCCATCCATGTGGAAGACATTTTCCCAAATGAACACTTGTTTGTTTTATCCATCAACACACAAGGTTTACAGACACCACTAACTACATGGATACAAGAAGCCTTCTACAACATTTGTCTCTAAAAGAACGCCAAAGAGTCATATGACAGAGTGTCATGTACTCTTGGAATAAAGGATACCTCTTTCGAACTAGGCAAGATCATATCATCTGGTGTTGTGTTCGGGAGGATGAAACCTATGAAATTTTGAAAGCATGCCATGATGAACCTTGTGGGGGGGACTTCACCAATAAAATAAATGCAAATAAAGTACTACACCTGGGGTATTATTGGCCTACCATCTTTCAAGATGCCAATAAATACGTTGGTAGTTGTGACAAGTGTCAGAGGATGGGATGACCAGTGAAATTCAATGAAATGCCACTCCAACCTCGAATCTTTATAGATCCCTTCAAGAAGTGGTCCCTTGACTTCATATGACCCATCAACCCACCATCAAAGCAAAATGTGTACATCTTAGTGTGTGTTATCACAGAAAATGTAGGTTGGGAAAAGCCTGACCCAAACCACAAGATGGAGACAACTAGGAGAATACCTACCCATTGTCACCTCAGATAGGTATTCTCGTCACTTTAAAGGTGAAGTGATCACCTCAAAGGGGGGATCACGACTGACCTTAGCGGGAAATGAGATTATGAGATGAATGCATCAACCCACCATCGAAGCAGAATGTGTACATATTAGAGTGTATTATCGTGGAAAATGTAGGTTGGGGAAAGCTCGACCCAAACCACAATAGGGCGACAACTAGAAGCACGCCTACCCACTATCACCTCAAATAGGTATTATCGTCACCTTAGAGGTGAAGTGATCACCTCAAGGGGGGAATCCTGAGTGACCCTAGTGGGAAATGAGACAGAAAATGAGATGATGAGACAAATGCCCATATAGGTCAAATTGATAAGTGGAAGATGGCTTTGATGACATGTCTCGGAAGTGGTTTAAGGTTTCCAAGTCCATGAGTACCTGCGGAAAGTGTTTGTACCTTCCTGAGACACAAGAAAATCCAATTGTACGAGCTATATGTTAAGTGGACAAGCAAGTTAAGATTGTTATCCCTACTTGCAGTAGTCAACAAAAATATATATCAGCAAACAAATGATTATTAGGGATGTGAAAATATGCTAATTGTCGCGTAAATGATACAAGAGCTAAGATAGGTATAACTAGTACAAATCAAGATTGAAAGAGAAAGACTTTACAATAAATGTAAGTTTATTACAAACAAGTGTTGCAGAGATATTTTATCATCCTTATGGTTGTGGCAAACAATTTTTTACAACGGAAAAATCATCCACCAAAAATTGCAAGTAATCCACCCAAAAAGTGAGCTAGGATTAGTAGATTCTAGGGGAAAAATATTGGCAACTTCTGATGGTTGAATTGTAAGTTATTCAGGAAAGTGTTTCGGGTTTGATGAAGCCATATTGGTTGTATATTTATTGTTATAAAATCAGCAAGACATTCTTAGAGAAACAATATTCCTTGAGGGATTTAGGAGGTCTCATGCAACTAGAACAACTTCTAATTTAGACAATCTCAGAATCTTGAGTTTTCACGTTTACCAATGCAAGATTTTATTTCTCCAATGCAATTAGATTAGTGCCTTTATCTATTGGGTTATGGAGTCAAATAATTAATGAACTAGAAATGATATCTCCTTGGGGGTGTAAGCCCTTTTCCTTCTCAAGGCAATAAAGGTGAACTAGGAAGTACTAGAAGAGTCTAAGCCCTTTTACTTCTCCTAGTAAAACCTTATGCAACAAATTATTCCAAGGAAAAAATGATGGATATGGTGGGGTTGTATTCCCTTATACTCCCAAAGAAGTCTAGCAAATCAAACTTGTAACCAAACAATGAATCAAAAATAATATGGATTCCTTACCTAGCCCAAGCATCAACAAGATAAACCTCCTTTTTTCCAAGATTAATCCACCACAAATGCAAGAGAATAGCTCCACTAGAGATAGTGTGTTGGATATGTGTTATATTATTTGCACGAAGTGCATCAGTGTCTACGTTTCACTGGGCGCACAGGGGGGTAAGAGGGGGTCGGAGTCCTCTTTCCCAGGAGTTTAGGGGTAGATATTACAAGGAAAATCTCTCTATGGCTAGGGTGAACCACAACAGACAGGTATGACTGTCGAAATAAACTCAATTCCAACATATGCTATATAAAGTAATGTGCAAGAGAGATAATAAAGAGGCCTACCTCATCCAAATGTTTGATGATGTCCATCGTTAAGCACTTTGACTCAAAGATTTATACCTGCAACAAGTTCTCAACAAACAAGCAAAGAAAGCATATAGTGATGATATAACAGGTTATCACATTAGATATCATAATCCATCAATATACAAATCAAACATGCCCATGGATCATAACACATATATTTGCAAGATATCAATTGGACGGGAAAGGAGTATTTCTATTAATAAATGATTAGCAGAAGTGAAACATTACAGACTTCCTTGTCGGCACGGTTCGAAACCAAGAAACTGAGTTCCTTCCAACTGGGCCTCCACCAAAGACAAGCTCATATAACGATGAAAAAGAGGTTCTCCATCAGTACGGGAAAAGCTTGGGGCCTGAACACTGTGTTCAGACTTAAAGGACAAAGGGATGCAGACTCAATAATAAAGTAATAATTTCTCCAGAGTAAATTTACTCTCAAAGTTGAATTCTCTCCTCCTTTCCATAGCTCGAAATTGGTTTCTTTATAGCATTCAAAATGCAACTGAAGGGCCGAGTCAGAATGTTTCCAATATATGGAAGGCCAAGGATCAGATATCTCCTGTCGTGACATGGAAACTCGACATTTAATTTTGTTTTTCTGGCACAAATCTTGATGTACGCGGTCTCTAGTGGAGTAGCAAGCGTCTACGCTTGTTGTATAGCTTTCAAGGTGCGTACAAGTGGAAAAATATTTATTTTTTTCTCTGGATTCATCAATCGGGGAAAGTAAGTATGCATAGGGAAATGGAATAAGGCCTTCACTACAAGATTGCATAGGGTGAGGCAAATATTTCTCTAACAGATGCCCCCTAATGTGTGAGGTCAAAGGAGTATCCGCGATGGTCGAAATACATTATAAATAACCCAGAAGTGGAGTAGTAGAGGACCATCTAGACGAACTCAATTTCTCATTACATTCTTCACTGACTTTTCATACATGGCTACCAAGAATACACTGCAGATCCAT
>JZKD02S0584239.1:0-16119 GCA_000966675.3 Picea glauca
GCTCCCGCTTCGTGCAACACTGGCTGGAACATCAACATCAATAGCACAAAGTTGGAACATCAGCATCTATATGTGGCAACAAAATGAGGCAGGTGCATCAACAACAACATATGTGNCGACGCTCGCGCTTCCTAAAACACTCCTGCTTCATGCAACATTGTCCTCGATAGAAGTATGCATAAATTCTTGCTCTTCCTGATGGGATTGGAAACCCTCATTAGGATCCTTCTCCTCAAACTCTTGTTGGTCGTTGACTTGTTCCCTTCCTTCAAAGATCTCAAGGGAAACTAATCTCTCAAGACTAAGAGTATCTGGGGTACCTTTGGGGTCATCAACTTTGGTTTCTAGAGAAAATATGTGTTTTCTCTTGAACAAAGAGATATTCACCTCAATTTGTATGGCCATGTGATGGGCATCATCGATTGTTTTTGGCCCCTTTTTATTGAGGAGGAACCCTAAATGAACTAAGAGTGCATTGGTATAGAGGTAAAAGAGGTACTTGTTTCTAGGATGATCGCTTCTAGGAATCTGATATAGCAAGTTCTCAAACCTAGTATAGAATTCCTTGACAGCCTCATCTTAGTTTGTTTTATGTACTCAAGTTTTTTTAGTAGCATTTGGATATCTTCCAATTTAATACCCCATTTCTTGAGAAAGGTTTCCTCTAACTGGTCCATAGATGTCTAGCATCAGAGAGATCGTCATACCATTTCCTAGCATTGCCATGAAGAGTGGCAGAGAAAAGTTTCATTGCCAAATCCTCAGCATCATTACTAATAGGGTGGAGTTGAAAGAAAGCCCAAAAATCATCCATGTGATCGTCGACTCTAACCCCATCACTACCATTGAATCTAGGGAGCCACNAGATCGTCATACCATTTCCTAGCATTGCCATGAAGAGTGGCAGAGAAAAGTTTCATTGCCAAATCCTCAGCATCATTACTGATAGGGTGGAGTTGAAAGAAAGCCCAAAAATCATCCATGTGATCGTTGACTCTAACCCCATCACTACCATTGAATCTAGGGAGCCACTTTTCATACCTCGGGGGAATTTGTCGAGGGTAACCCGGAATTTTACTCATTTCCAAGGGTTTAAAATTTCCTGGGTCCCATTAAGAAGCCATGTTCAGCTTAATCATTAGTGGAGTCGCCAGATAATCCTTCTAGGGATCATCAAATGGAAAAGAGGGAATCACCCTCAGTGAAGTCGCTAGGTAAGCTTCATAAAATAAAAGTCTTTGAGGGAAAGGTCTACCGAAAAAGTGTCGTTGAGGAATATTGACTCAGTGTTCCCCGACAACGACGCCAAAATGTTATCGCACAATTTGTACTTGCCCAAAGCCCAAGGCAAGTGAATACAAAATTGGCATAACTGGGAGTGACCTATCACTGTCACCTTAATAGGAAACCCCTTTCTATTTAGGAGTATGTCAAGACTACCCCAAGGGAGACGTCCCTAGTGACCTGAGGGTTTGAGAAGGCTAGGGCCAAAGTGTAAGACAGTTCCCCCCCTCTCACAGGTCACTCAGATTCAAAGGGTTCTTTATGTCTTATAGAGATGAAGCAAATGAGTAATGTTGTGTACCTTCCCAAAACAAGACAACAAAATAGAAAAGGGGCACTTTCCAAGTACCAAAATGATATTAGTGCTTCATAAGACATTGAACTCTTAAGAAATGTACTAGCTGATATAAAATTCTAGCAGTATATCAGTTTACAACAGCAATAAGAAATTTGTAACAGCCACAATGATTATGCTCCAAAATGCTTGAGAAAAGACTAAAAATAGTAGTTTTAACTAGGCAATTTGATATTAGATAGTCACAAGCAGATTTAGCATCGTTTAGCTAGCAATATATGTCACTTTTGAGGTTAGATGGTTGTAGCAATCTTTTGCAACAACAACAAGTTGGTTAGTGATTTAGGCTAATCTAAGGTTAGTAGGAGTTAGTGGATGTTCCAAAGAAGATAGTTTGAAAGTAGTATGATCAATCAATCACTTGTAGTGGTGGACTGGTGCCTTCTAGAGTGATGGAGTCAATGATAGCAGCAACAACTCTTAGAGGAAAATAGCAATGATAATACTTAGTCAAAGGAGATGGAGAGGATGAGAGGTCTTGGTAGCCCAAGGCCTCAAACATCCAAGTCTTGGAGATAATTGCTAGAAAGTAATGAAAATTAGGCCCTAGCAATTTCTCTTTTCCTTAGACAATTTGAAATAAAATATGCAATAGGCAATGAAGTAGGGTTACTAGAGTGCTACAATGGTAGGGCTCTAGTATCTACTTCTAGATAGGTGTTTTTCAAGAAATCTTAGCAAGTGGAAGATTATAGAGAAAAATATAATAACATGTCTTTCTACTAGGGTTTCAAGCAAGCAATTTCATAATCTTTAATATGAAACAAATAAATTTACCATAAGCATTCATTCACAATAAAGAAATGCAGATTTTCTACTTACTTCACCAGGAATAATCAAGCCAAACCCTAGTTGAAGATCCTCTACAATGAACATTTGTCAAAATACACCAAGATTTGCCTCCCCAAAAGTTGCACACCACTTAGTTTCAGCCAATAACCCTTAAACAGGGCCGAATATCAGACCACACACTTGTGTGATGAAAGATGATGATTAAAAATGAGAGTTTTATCTCTTACTTATACAATATCAATGACCTTTAATTAGATTTAGGTCATAAAAAGGCTGACATGGCCAAATTACATTAAAATCTTGTTTTTTACAGAAATTCAAATATTTAAACCCTAAAATCACTTTAGAGGTGACGCCATTCCCTACTAGGGTGACGTTGAGCCTCCTGGGTGGAACATTGGGGCTCATCTGCAAAACGTTAGGCCTCCCAAGGCCCTAGATGATGCCACACCTGCCAATAAGCACACAACTGCCTCCAAAATGCCAATCCTAAGGCTAGGTGATGTCTAGGGTCACAAAGGTGACGTCATGGGCCTCCCAAGGCCAACGTCCAGGTGGAAGAGCAAGGTCCCCTAGGTCTAGGTCTGCCAAAGTGTCTCCGGTGAAATGTCCTTCTTTCTTCCTGGCGCAAGTCTCTAACATCTCTCTTCCCCTAGTTGGGGTCACAGCATCCATCTGTGGGATTTTAACCCTATGGAAGTCCAAGCTATTTATCTCCTCATATGTACCTGTCCACCGAGCAAGTTCCTACAGTAACAACAAGTACACCCTCCAGGGGTTCATAAGTTACAGGGATCATAGCAATGTCAATCACATCTAATAATCAAATTACCCAAACATGTGCATCAAACCCCCCTTTACCCAGACAAATGCTCAAAGACGTTATGCARTTTAACAAGTCAGGTTTGGAGAAGGTCTCAGGATGTCCTATTGGGCTAATTCTYCTTAAGCTTGGGGTGTTTCCTAGGTATGAACCAATCTAGGTCATGTAAGTGTGTGTGAAGTGGCATATGGGAGATGTTTTGGCAGAGGGTGCAGTGATAACAGGGAAATGTAGGTCTTGCATGTGGGTGCCTCTATAGAGGGCGAGCTACACCTTATCGTGAATGTCTTTGTTTCCTAGCCCATTTAATGCCTTTTATTCTTAGTCTTATTGTTCTTTTGATTTTCTTTTCAAAGAAAAAGTTGGGGGACACTGTCATGGCGTGGCGCTGTCACCCACAAGCGTTTCATGGAAATGAGAAGGTTGGCTCGTGATGAGACCCCCTTTCTCTTAGCTATGCCACCAAGAGCCACTACCCTAGCTAGGTGACCAGATAGATGGTAGTGTCATACTGCTACATGCCCATGGACCTAATAGGTCGGCTCATAATGAGACCTCCCGTCCACCAACTAGTACCTTGAGTTTGATTATCTTATGGGTCCCCTTTTCTTATTGAGAATCCTTTTATTACTTTCTCGGGAATCCCTGGGCGAAGCATCTCAAAGGTTCATCTTTGGATTTTAACTCTTGCCAGCCACTTTTACCCTCTGGGCCTTTAGCCCCTTCTTCCCACAAGGCAAGGTACAACCCTTCCTAATGTGGCAAACCCAATCCCTGAATCAAGGTGGGGGGAGATGAGAGGAGTAATGATGGAAAGTGGTAAGTATGGAGGGAATGGACAATGACCTTTCATAGACCCACCAAGTGGCAACTCTTCTTAAAGGGGAATCAACTTACTAGGGCATTATGTCACCTTCCCAGGTATGAAAAAGTTAAAGAGCATAATTTCCAAGCAAACGTTATGAAATGAAGGGGAATTCAGTGTAACATATTCAAGTGCTTCAAAAATCAGAGTGACACATACCATGATACCCAGACTTATTACCTCATGGGGCAAGACTTACTGCCACTTCAAGACCAGGCTAGTGGGATGGGCATTGTTGCTATTGATAGATGGGTTGCACTGAAAAAAAAATGGGCCCTCCGGGGCCATGCTCAAGTCATTCGGCTCTCGACACTCCATGTCTAGGACATGTGGGCCTCGAGACATAATCTCCTTAGTTATCCCTAGGATAGGGGATAATAGGGCTTACATGAAGCAATAGGGGAGTAATTTTACTTGTAAAGAAACCTGGGGTTCAAGTGCATCAAATACTCATCCAAGGCTTATTTGAAGGTATTCTTGAATTCATTTATCTTTTGGCCTCGAGCCTTTTAGAGTCAGTCATAACTACAAGATAAAGCTATTGGAACTGACACATTTTCAAAGGGTAAAGCTAATTGACATTGTTGGAACTTGGATGTTGCACTGGACAATTCATCTTTGACAGCTTCAATAACCTTTTCTCTTCCAATGCTAAATATACCATTATAAACATATTGGATTGTTTAATTTTCATATGTGAAACAATAATTTTGATTCACTATCTACATTGCCAAGATCATATTCTGATTGTAACAGTATGGTAAAGTTTAGTTACATAATGTACTGCTTAGCATAGTTGTCCTAAAAATGTAATTCATATGGCTAAAATGATTTTTCATGCTCTGTGACCATTGCAAGATCTGAAATCACTAACTCTTGTAAGCCCTTCTTACTCCATTGAAGTAAGTATGCAGAAAACTAGCCTTTTTAGTCTCAGAGCAGAATTGATTTTCTTCTTCATGACGGAACTATACTCTCTTAGAGTTCAGAGCAGGACTGAAGCAAATGCATCTGCTTAAGAGGCTTCAAAGCATGACCTTAATAATGTGCAAAGAAGCAGTCAAGGTTGTGAACTGTCAAGGTATGGGCTCATGACTCTGATAAGTAAAGTTGCAAGATTGGAGATATTTTCCAGCAAGTTCAAGAAACAAGAAATTGCAGATATAATTTAAAACCTAATAACTAGCCTATGAAGATAGTGTTTAAGAGATCCAACATAATTTTAAATGAGAGGACCGTTTAAAATGAAACAGGAGAAAAGTAACAGTTTCTCGGTTTTAAAAATCGGATTCACCTTGTAATCACTGACATATGCTTTAAAGAATCAGGAAGTCCAAGTCTTTCTTTAAACTACCCCAATAGACTCGGTTATCACTTCTCAGCTTCTTTGAAAATGTCTTAGTTCATTTTTTCTCGGAAACATAGGCATGCATACTGATGAATTGCATTTCAATTTAACCTGTGGTTCCCTATAGAGGAAAAGTTTAATCTGCAATCAAAGGGAATGTATTCCTTGCCATTCAAGTTCTACAGAGTAGAGATTCTGAGTACTGTTGTTCCATAATAAAGCATTATTGCTTTAACTGGCCCTTAAGTTTCCATTTTTTCCAATATTCTGAAAATCTGTGAGCGGTGAAGAATTTCCTTTAGAAATTGAACGACTAATCAGCTTCAATATAACTGAAAAGGAATGATAGATAGGCTTTATCCAGTTACCATTTTTATTGTAGAGACAGTAAAAGATCTAATATTTGGTTCTTCCAAAAAGAATGAAGCTTCAAGTTCATACATAGAGCAAGAAATATATAGTTCTCAAATAGAACTAGATGTAGTTATCCGACTAGAAGAAAAGTTCCAGATGGTTCAACAAAAAAGTTCTTCACAGATAGTGACAATCGCCAAGGGAACAGTATTGATGTTACTGGCACAGAGAGGAGACAAGTTTTTGAAACTCTTAAATTTGAGAAGCCAGATACATCCCCGATCATAAGATAAAACAAAGATAACTATGGTGTGTAACATTATTAGTCAACCAACAATTATCGTTTGGCAACGTCTTAACAAAAGGTGAGACATAAAAACAAATATTTCTCTGAAAAACCACAGAATGGATGAAACAGATGTTCCTTGTTTCACAGTGACACTTCCTCTGCATTCCCAGCCTTTCTATGGACTTAGGGGGATTTCCATGATAACTACATCTTCAACCATTTAATACAGCGTCTTCAGAACATTTTCCAATGGTGAAACAAAGAGTCAAAAGATTTATAACTCATGTAGGAATACATACACTTGACTCGAAAAACATTGGAGTTATCAGTTGGGGTCCCAATTACCATCCGAGTCTACACTATAAGATGCTGGAGGATACTAACATATATGATCTCTGTACCCAAATGACTTTGCAATGCTGCAGAATTTTTTTCTTTCTAAGCTCGCCCCATGGTCCTTGCAACCATTCCTGCATATACTCATGTTCAGACGCCCTATAAAGGAATGATAATTGCGAACATTACTCCTAATTTACAACCTATTTCTATGGGCAACTTTTCCAAATTTCCGAAGTTGGCACAAACTTGACTCCAATGGGCATATCAAGCCAAGACAATTACTCTATCTGCTTTTTCAGATGTGTCTGTCCGTAAAGATTTATCATTCAAGCAATGCCTTAACCGACAAGATAATAGTGAGACTAAGCTAAATGTTAGGTAACAGACAAACGCATGAGGTTCTTTCTAAAATCAATACTCTAATTAGTCTAAAAATACGAAGAATTGCCAATGTGGCTTGGCTCACTGATGAGGTTGACAGAGTATTAAGCCATCCACCAAGGTCCCGTTTTTTCCGTGGTCTGTCCCACCATAATTGCATTTCAAAAAATGGATGAGGCCGGGTGCAAGTTCTAGGCAAATTTGGAAGAATTCATACCCCTCGAATGTGGTACCTAAGCAGAAAAGAGTCCATATTATGTGGTGCAGCCCCCAACATCATGGCGTTTCTTAGATAAACTTTAGAAAAAAAACAGAAAAAAGAAGAAGAAGAATCGCCCATTTCAGCACACAGACCATAGAGCCCAAAAGATGTCACCAATTGGACTATCAAAGCTATGGATTTCTTTGCTAACAGATATCATGGCAAACGTTGTTATGAAATGCCTATATGAGATCTGTGGGACAGATTAAAATATTGGGTGGTTTGTACAGCTTACATTCAAACCTATGGTCTTATTCAATCAATGCCAGATGTCAAAATACTATCACTTTCTGAAAGCAGGATAAGCAAAGGTATCTTGAAGAGTACTATGAAATCTAGAGACGAAAGAGATGTCATGAACAATAACAACTCAGAACACAAACGTTATTCAACAAAAGCGTTGTGAATGTACTATGATAACAGAACAGTTTGCAAAACGTTATGAGAAGACAATTCTATTGCAATTACCACTTCCATTTTCATGCCGTTGTAGGTTATCATGTGACCTTAAGCACCTCAAAGCCAAAGAGATGAGATGATAGTATTGGAATATCAGAAACTTGATGATGTAATCTACAAAAACTCATGGAATTAGACGTCCGTTTAAAAAACAGAAATGCTACAAGGTAAAGACGCAGTTGAGCATTTTTACATCAAGTGGGCAGGTGATGCAGGACATGTGGAGGTCATACACGCTTGACCTGGGCAACACTATCATGCAAACCCAGGTTATTACATCCAGTGCAACTGCGTAACTTACTCTGACTACAAGTACCCTACAGGTCCCGAGTGCTTTAGAGTACCTTGGCCGTGATATTATAGTGCAAATAATGCACAGATAACATTTATTGTCTGTTCCTACAGAGTATGTTTGGGGTTCTGAGTCCGAAAAAAAATGCGAATTAAGACCACAGAACAAATGCATTCACAAAATCTCCTGAAAATATCGGGGATAAAAGAAGTCTACGTACCGTTTAAAGGTGTTGGCTGGAAATGTGCGAGTTGGTTATCTATCAAAGCCTCGCGTATCATATCATCTGTCCTAATACCAGCCCTGCCGTAACGCCACTGCGAAATCCTCAGTGTCACACCTGAAAGAAAGCATATTGTGCGGATAGCATTAGCTCCCGGGGAGATTGTATGGGAGGAGAACGGATCCCGGATATTGTCGTTGTATATGTTGCAGTTTCCGATTTGCCGGAAAAAGACCGGCGCGAGATGATTTTGATGACTTCATCATTACAGAGATGGCGCAGAGAAGCGAATTACTGGGCATAAATGGCTTGTGCGCGAACAGGTTTGCGGAATAGAGAAGGCGCCTACCGGCCTCAGCTCCCCAGGGACGAGACGACTTCTCTCTGCCTCTATTCTATTGTTCTGCTTTTCTTTCTTCTCCTCTTATATTCATTTACTTTGTTTTCTTCTCCCGTTTAAATCACTGTTAGTAATCATTAGTAATCATGGTTTTTAGGGAAGAAGCTTCAAACTTATATAATAAGTAATTTGGTCGTATCAAGCAATATATGTGTTGATAGGGTTTCATGAATGAATTTGATGGTAGCTTTTGTTTAGGATATAATAATATATTCTTGTTGTTTGGGTTGCTTTGGTTAGTATTAAGTTGAGATTTTGAAATACCTTATTCTCTATCGTAATTTTTTATATACATGGAGCACTAGGCTTCTACTCTTATTGTCTTTAGGTTTTCCTGAAAATTTCGTATGGAAAGGTTATTTCTATTTATTTGTTTTATCTTATAATTATATTTTTCATTAAATTCAAGGTTAAGTCAAGTAATATGTTTAGTTATAAAAATATTTCACTTGCCAGGAACCCTTAGCATATGAAAGCCCTAAAGACCGAGATGATTTGTTTTTTGTTATTCATGAAATGTAACTTTAGGCTGATATCTTGCATTTAAGACAAAGTGAAGGTATGTAACCTAAAAAGTTTATATCTTGCATTTATTAAAAAGTGAAAGTATTGTTAAAGTTATTTTAATTCATATAATTTTGGTATTCACTTAAATACTGTTGATATTTGTTTTCAAAATAAATGTTGATGTTTGTTTTCAAAATAAATGGATATTATTATACATTAAAATCAAAGTTTATTAATTTTAGTATTCATTTTAGATTTGAGAGAAGATTGATAAAATAGCATTGAATTGAAACTTTATTTTTAAACGCATTGTGATTCAAAAGAAATAACCAAGATGACTCCTTATGATTTTTGAAGACACTCTTAATTCAAAAGAAATGAAATTAATGTATAATGATTGTAGACTGTATACATATATGCATTGTACATTATACTCCAGCGTTTCAAAGAGGCATTCATATCCACATTGAATTGCAATTTTATTTTTTAAAGGCAGTGTGATTCAAAAGGAATAAGCGATCACACTCTTAATTCAAACGAAATTAATGTATAATGATAGTAGAATGTATATATATAGTAAATTATACTTCAGCGTTTCAACCAAGCAATCCTATCCACATTGAAATGCAATTTTATTTTTAAAGGCAGTGTGATTCAAAAGAAATAAGCGATGGCTCTTGTATGTGTTTTTTAAGACAGTCTTAGTTCAAAAAAAATTAATGTATAATCATTCTAGAATGTATAGAGATATGCATATACTCAGCGTTTTAAACAGAACACAGAACGGTCATAGAAAGGTATGGAGACATTTATTAAAATGAAAAAGACAAAGGCGGTCTTAGTTTAATCTCATGACAATTATAATTATCAGCTGGAATGGAGCTTTACCTGTATTTCTTTGTAATCCAGGCATGTAATAATTCGCAGGCAATGATTCCGTTGTTTGTCACCCTGACATCAAATAGCTCTTGAAATTCCCCACTTTGCAGTCGACACGATCCACCCAATTCATGTGTAATGGTGTACTTAGCTGTATCTGCTCTGATCTATCATTCAACCATTCAGTCTGTCCTCACGAACTCTGAATACTGCCCCTGCAGGTTTCAATTTTCAAATCGATTATTAAATCTCAAATGAACATATTCTGTGAAATGATCCCGCACAATTATAAATATCTTTAGCAGAAAAAATTAGTTGCAGTCAACTTTAAAAATATACCGCGTTTAAATGTACCAACTGTTTAAGGTTTTAGTGAACAGAGTATTCTGTTTTTTGGCTTGCAGAACCGAATAGGTAGACTTCAAATGAGAAGATGCAACAAGGCAGAACTTCGGTGAACTGTGAAGTTGAGGAGTTTTTCTTCTATTAATCTTCAGAGATCTCTTGTGCATTCTGCTACATCGTTTGCGGAATATATATACGAGTGGAAATGCCCGCTTTGTGATAAACAGTGTGTCGAAATATATTGAACGCCGATATCAACGTGAAACAAGGTTTAAAGTGGCATTTATTTCTAGGATAGACGGATATATACACAGATCTATGTTGGATGTTATGCTATTTGATTTCCTAAATGAGTAATTTCTTATCCAATAACAGACACAGAGCATTAGGTATGAGAAAATAGTGGTATGCTTACACTTTAACTCCTTTAATTTTATGAACCCTACCCTTCCCATTGGCAGTTCTTATGCCTCTTGTCGAAACGGATTTGTCATATTCAGAATCTGTACGACAACCCTGTTTTGGGGTTGAAACAGATGGTGCTGTACATACTAAAGGCTGGAAATTTCGCAAACGGTGCTAACAACTGAAGAATCCCTTCTCTTGCGAAACGAGGGCACCGATATGCTAATCCGGTGCAGTTGAATTGATGTAATATTAGGATCAGAAGCTACGGCTCAGTAAATAAAGCATCAGGACTAACATGGCTTCCGTAACCAGACGCAGGGATATACAAACTCTATACAAATTTATAGTGTGGATATGTGGACTCTTGAATTGTTCGCGGGATAAAATTTCTATACTGGAGAAGATTTCGGATGGAGATAATAATGGAAAGCTTAGAATGGTTCATAATTTTAGATTCAAATGCATATTAGTTAGAACTGGATACAAATTCTTGTTGGAGAACTTAGTAGGGTTTTTCAAGCTATTTGCCAAAATCGTCCTATAAACCCGGGAGCCGGAAGGCTGGATTCTTTTAGCTGAATTCTTTAATAGTTATTAGGATAGTGGAAAACTCAAAACTTTCATACAAGTAAATATTAGGAAATCCATAAACATCTAATTGCACTTGTATTTTCAAAGGCCGGACTGATTCTTTGATGACTTCCGTATGATATGAACAGAGATCCTCTGGAGTTTCAACACAACACAGAACACTTGTAGCCAGCAAAAAAGACAAGTAAATATTAGGAAATCCATAAACATCTAATTTAACTTGTATTTTCAAAGGCCGGACTGATTCAAAAGAAACTTTAGATGACTTCCGTGTGATATGAACAGAGATCCTCTGGAGTTTCAACACAACACAGAACACTCGTAGCCAGCAAAAAAGTAAAGACGTTGTGCAATTAGAATAAATATTTGTTGAAGTGTATATTTGTCGCATCTAGCCTTGACATTTAAAAAATGAGCTTCAAGAACTATCATTTCGACCTTTCGCAGGCACTTATCCCGCTTGCCAGTGTGAAACGAAATAAATATGGAAGCCTGATAGATTCAAACAGTAGAATTCCAACTTTATGGTCGACATAATCCGCGTTTATGTAAGGTTGTAACAGCATCAACTATGTAAAACTTGATCTGTCATTCACACTGGCAAAATTGCTACAGGGTAAAATTATTTTCAACTTTCCTATAACATATCTAAAAATCTTTATAATTTTAGCAAATGTTACAAGAGTTTAACCAGATACTACCCCGCTCAATTGTAAATAATGTAGGAAATTAGTTGCAGTGAGCTGGCGAATGTGTTGAGTACAGAAATTTCCAGTTTAAAGTTATTAATGAGCAGAGTAATCTCCCATGCAACAAGACAGAACTATGGCATTGTGATGTAAAGCTTCTCTCCAATTGATTTTCAGATCCCTCTCGTCTATTCTGTTCAACAGGACCACTTCGTCAAGTACTTAATTTGGGAGAAGAAGTTTGTAGAGATATTTTGAACGCGGAATATGTCTGAACGCAACGTAAGACGATCAGAGTTTGAAAAAGCATCCATCCGGATACACATATCTATGTTTGAAGTTGTTATCCCACTGTTCTGTAATGATAAATTATTTCTCATTCAAAAGCAGACAGACGCAGAGTACTATGCGTCAGAAAATACTGGAAATGCTTGCAAATCAATCCCTCTTTATTTGAAGAACTCTTCCCGCCAATTTCTAGTTTCCATCCCGGGCTTTAATGACACTTTTTGCAAAACAATTTTCTAGAACCAAATCTGTCTGATAGCCCTGTTTGGCCTTGAAAACAACGATATTGTAATTATGCACATACTGAATAACCGCCGAAAAAATTTCCATTTCCAGGGTACTCTTATACCGATTTTAACAAGATTTATCTTATCCTACAGACTACGCGAATCCAATCTAGTAAATTTGATGTAATTATAATGGATCAGAAGTGACTGCGTAGTAAATATGAATAAAGAAACAATTAGGACTATCATGGCTTCCCAATCCTAACAGACACAGGGACAAAACTTTCATCAAAATTTATAATGGGAAGGAATATCTGATCTCAGGGAAAATTAATTTTTCAATTGTGGAGAAGATTTCCGATGACCACAATGCGAGTTTATTGGAAGACGTTAATGTCTAAATGGTAAACAGAACATAACTAAAATAAGAATAAGAAAATTCTGCAACAATGTGAAAACAGATATCGCAACTAAAATAAGAATAAGAAAATTCTGCAACAATGTGAAAACAGATATCGTATGAATATTCTTAGTCTGCTTTAAAAATCTTACAAATTTCTATACGATCAGGAAAAGATTGAAAACAACCAGCAGGGGTGCCATCCTTGACTTCACCGATCAGTTCCAGAAATTTGCGCTGGTTGATAATAATTTCCTCTGCGAAGAAAGAATGTCTCTCTGTAACTTAATCCGGAGAGGTTAATATAATCGTCTCAATTTCACAAATAATTAATGATACCAATAGACGGTGTTAAATGATTCATCGATATAAACGCACCCTCTGCCAGAGAAAGGGTACAGAGTGGGTTAAAATCCTTTTCGTCGGAGGGAGACTATCTGTCTTTGTTTTTTTCTTTAACCTGACCATATATCTCGACACTCTTTCCGGATATGATAGTTCTCCAATGGTAGGAGGCTGTAGGGCAACCCGCCTTCGGACTTCCTTATTTTCGCGTCTCTTCCAATCATGGCAGTTATAACAAATATCATGTAAAAAGGCGTCTCACCAAACTCAAAGAAGCCTTTTAGTAATATTAGTGGTTATTTTGCCTTAAATATTAAAGATCTATTTTCTGCGCGTCCTTTATAATAGTATCACAAAACGTTTAGTTGTTTCTGGTATTTAGAAATATGTTATTTGAGACATTTGAATTTAATGGGAAAAATGAAACTATACCTTAATTAATAATTAAAGATGATTAATAACTCTGTAAGTATCATAAAAATTAATATTTTAAAACAATTTTAGGGAAAAATGAAACTATACTTTAATTAATAATTAAAGATGATTAATAGCTATGTAAGTATCATAAAAATTAATATTAAAATAATTTTAAATAAATTAATAATTAAGTAAAAGTTATTTAAAAAAATTAAATTAATATTAAAATAATTTCAAATAAATTAAAAATTAAATAAAAATTATTTTAAAAATTTTAATATATGATTAAAATGTTTATAATTAAAAACTATCATTATAGGTAAAACTTTAGAAAAAATTATTGTTTAAAATTATATTTAATATTTTAGATATTATTAAACTATATATTATATATATTATAGTACAATATTTATTAAAATCTAAAACTTTAGAGAAAATTATTATTTAAAGTTATATTTAATATTTTAAATATTATTAAACTATATATATTATAGGACAATATTTTAGTTAGTGGTTATAAACTATAATACATTTATATAACATGCTTTAAGATAAGTTTGGTATCCACTATTTCATTAATCTATATGAGAAATAATGTTTTAGTGATTATATATTATATTATATTTATATAACATGTTTTAAGAGAAGTTTGATATTCACTCTTTAGCAAATCTATATCACAAATAATATTTTGTTTGTTTCTATAATGGAAAAAAAACATGATATGATATATGAATGGAAGAAATAAATGATATGATATTGCTAGAGTTTTTTTTGGCTTTCATATGATATAAGTAATAATTTCATAATAAATAAAGAAAAACACATTTGAATTTTAAAAAAACTAGTATTTAGGTTTGATTTTATAATTGAACTTCAAAAAATTAATATTTAGATTTGATCTTATAATTGAAGACACACAATATACTAATAAAAATTTCAATCTATTTAAACAATGTGTTTAAAGGTGTTTCAATCTATTTAAACAAGTTTAAAGGTGTTTTGGAAGAGTAGTAACTTCACAACAAAGAGAAAGAAGAACTTAGAGGGTGGGAGGAGGGGCATTATTATAAAACAATATTTTAGGAGAATTTATAATATAATAGGAGAATTTTAGGACAATATTATAGGACAATATTTTAGGAGAATTTATAATATAAATTCTCTAATAATACCGCCCCCTCCCACCCTCTAAGTTATAGAGGGTGTGAGGGGGGGGCATTATTATAGAATTCATATTATAAATTCTCTAATAGAGGGTGGGAGGATGGGGCATTATTAGAGACAGTAGTAACTTCACATCAAAGAGAAAGAAGAACTTAGAGGGTGGGAGGAGAGGCATTATTATAGGACAATATTTTAAGAGAATTTATAATATAATAGGAGAATTTTAGGACAATATTTTAGGATAATTTATAATATAAATTCTCTAATAATACCGCCCCCTCCCACCCTCTAAGTTATAGAGGGTGGGAGGGGGGAGCATTATTAGAGAATTCATATTATAAATTCTCTAATAGAGGGTGGGAGGATGGGGCATTATTAGAGAATATAATGCCCGCCCCGCCTCCCACCCAATATAAATTCTCTAATAATGCCTCGCCCTCCCACCCTCTAAGTTCTTCTTTCTCTTTGATGTGAAGTTACTACTCTTCCAAAACACCTTTAAACACATTGTTTAAATAGATTGAAACACCTTTAAACACATTGTTTAAATAGATTGAAATTTTTATTAGCATATTGTGTGTCTTCAATTATAAGATCAAATCTAAATATTAATTTTTTGAAGTTCAATTATAAAATCAAACCTAAATACTAGTTTTTTTAAGTTCAAATGTGTTTTTCTTTATTTATTATGAAATTATTACTTATATCATATGAAAGCCAAAAAAACTCATTAGCAATATCATATCATTTATTTCTTCCATTCATATATCATATCATGTTTTTTTGCCATTATAGAAACAAACAAAATATTATTTGTGATATAGATTTACTAAAGAGTGAATTTATAATATAAATTCTCTAATAATGCCCCGTCCTCCCACCCTCTATTATAAATTCTCTAATAATGCACCCGCCTCCCACCCTCTATAACTTAGAGGGTGGGAGATGGGGGCATTATTAGAGAATTTATAATATATTAGAGAATTTATATTATAAATTCGCCTAAAATATTGTCCTAAAATTCTCCTATTATATTATAAATTCTCCTAAAATATTGTCCTATAATAATACCACTCCTCCCACCCTCTAAGTTCTTCTTTCTCTTTGATGTGAAGTTGCTACTCTTCCAAAACACCTTTAAACACATTGTTTAAATAGATTGAAACACCTTTAAACACATTGTTTAAATAGATTGAAATTTTTATTAGCATATTGTGTGTCTTCAATTATAAAATCAAATCTAAATATTAATTTTTTGAAATTTAATTATAAAATCAAACCTAAATACTAGTTTTTTTAAGTTCAAATGTGTTTTTCTTTATTTATTATGAAATTATTACTTATATCATATGAAAGTCAAAAAAACCTCATTAACAATATCATATCATTT